>SNQJ01S0120255.1:0-27210 GCA_010110895.2 Picea sitchensis | reverse complement strand
CCATTCCACTCACCTCTTGAGGGAATAGGCATTGTATTTCTTCACCATTATCATTTCTTCCATTGTATGAAGAGAAGAGATTTCAATTAGGGAACTCAATATCCCTCCCAAAGAGGAAGAGGGGACTCATAAGTCCCTTCATTTCTCTACGGTGTTTAACCTATCAATCTATTGTTCCATTGGTAGCTATATGTTGGTAATTTTTTTTATTTTCATGGTTCTAGTTTCTCAAGATTCTCTAACATTTATTTCTTAGTTGTTTTTAGTTGTATTTCTTTGTTTTCATGTGTATTTGGTTTTTCTAATCTACTCACAAACTTCTGTCTTGTTTAGCTACCTTAACTAAGCATGTAAGTGTTGTATTTTTTCTCACCTATGTACCAAAACCGGCCTAGCCCAACCTGCCAAAGTCAAAATTCATAGTTGGGGAAGGAGTATTTCACTTGGAAATTTCTTCCCCAACACGTGAGAGGAAGTGAGTGGCTCTCAAGGCCCATAGATGTGGACTCTGTGCACTGTACGTGAAACATGATTCATTACTCTATGCATTTTGTGCATTGTGTGCCCTCTACGTGTCTATCAGACCTGTATCCCATGCATAAGTTCAGTTTATTCAAATTGTAAGGATTTTTATGAATGGTTTGAGGGCCCCTAGCCTTCATATTTTTATTTTCGTGCACTTTGTAAGGAAACTACACTCCACTTAGAATCCTTTCTCATAAGAAAGGTTAGATAACATAAGTAGGTAGGGGTAAAAAGGAACCACTATTCTGTTCTTTTTTCTTTGTTTCCACATTGATGGCTCATTTGGATTTTAAAATTTTAAGTGGAAGTTATTACTTTTCATACACAGTCACTTAATTTGGGACTAGAAGTTAATTTTAACCCTCAAGTATGCTCTTCCCCTGCACCCTAGTGTGATCATGGGAATCATAAAGGTGGTTGAAAGGACATTTCATCTCCCTTAAAAAAATCATTTAGGAGAGGGCAAATCCCCCCTAGGGTTCCTCTTAGTCTTTGGAAATCATATTAAAGCTTTGTAAGGGCCCATACATGCCCACATGTTTACAATCTTAGGATAGTTTCTAAAAAACTTTCTTAGCTTAGATCACAATCTAGGGAAGTTTAAATATCAAGTAATGGTCCCATTCATTCCCACATGTCTACAATTCTAGGATAGTTTCAAAAGATTCATTATCATAGACAACATTTTAGGGAGTTTAAAGGATTTGTAAGGACCCATATGTCCACATTGCTAGTTCTTTAGGGATTTAAATATTCCCTAAGGTTGTACCAAAGACACATAGTAAGCTAGGTAAGAATATTTGTAAGGACCATAGGAAGTCCACATGTTGCAATCTCACACTTAACTTATTAAAATATTGTCACACTTTTCACTTTCTTGCACACAAAGACACTCCTCACACACATAATTTCTATTAGAATAGTGGAGGTCAAAGTAGGATTTCTCTAAAGGAATTCCAAAAGATCTGGCTACTTCTTTGGAAATTATCCATGCCAAATTAATTCAAACGAGGTTGGTCCTGACCCCAATCTCTCACCCCACCACATCTAAATTTTTTCTAAAAACACACTAAATTTTCCTCCACAAGAGGTGCCAAAAGAAATTTTGAATAGGGATCTTTCAAATCCTCCAAGTCAAGTGTTCCTACACTATAAGGCAGGGAGATACCTGTGAAGGGTTGAAAGCCGAGGTCCGGTTGTTCTGTGCATCCCTCCTTGATTCACCCAACTCTTGTGAGGGCATCCAACCCGTGACCCATTTCTGAGGTTGAAAATCTAAATGTCGCACTTTGACCGAGATACTTAGTGTCAAAACATAGGATATCCACCTAGGTGGCGGTTTTGGGCTGCAATCGCACCTTGATTAGATTTTGTGTGGTTGTTGGGAAATATCATCCGCTCTTTCAGGATATGCACCCTCTACCCCTAATTATAACTGATTACTTCAACCTTCACTAGTTCCTCTTTTGGTGGCCTTAGACCCCACTGTTGAGTGCTATTGGAAGGCCCAGTGCTGAATTGAGAGGAAGGACGATAGGTATTTTAGGACATGATCATTTTTTTTTATTGTTCCCCCACATGGAAAAAATCCACCTATCGACGTACTTGTTTATTTACAATTGATTTATGTATTACGTTCATTTGATTACATGCAATTGTGAGTTCTACTATTTTGTGAATGTAAAACATATACAAAGCTCTTGTTCATTTATTTCTCTCTTGTCACCATTTGCACATATTCACTTTTATATCTGGAAACCATAGGGGAACCAAAAAATCACCATCATTCTAGACGCTTGCAAAATCTCCCTCCTATTCTAGGAGGAGCCCCTAGTCTCACCAACTCCCTGACTCAACCATCTCACATCCCCGTGTGTGCTACTATTTTGGGATCATCTTTACTTGGTTCCACTTTTCTTAGGTCAAATACCCAAGGTCATCCATCTATTAGTTCTCCTTCACAAGGAGGTAGGGGTCAAAATTCTTCTCAAGGGAGAAGTACAATCCCACCAAATCCCTCTCAAGGGACAGGTCCATTACCTACTCACACAATGGTTAGAACTAACCCTCTGCCAATTCTCCCTATGCCATGCTTGGAATCCCTAAACATCCCTAATTTGACCAAAATCACGAATGATCCCATTTTACATGACCCCACTTGGCCCAATATGCCTACAAAACCACCTTCAGATATTTTGAAGTTTGAAGGAAAACCGGGGAAGATCCTGCCAACCATGTTATGACCTTCAACTTGTGGTGCTCTTCAAACAAAATCATGAATGATTCCATGCTCTTGAGGTTATTTCAAATAATCTCACAAGATCATCAACCAAATGGTATGTGGAAGAAAAATCAAGGTCCCATGTGACCTTTGAATCATTGGCCAAGGCCTTTTTGTCCTTTTCCCAACTACCATTTTGTCATGATACTGGTTTAGAACTTCTCTTTGAGTTCCAACAAACCACTGCTATCCATATAGCTGACCACATCCATGAATGGCATCAACAACGTAGTTTGTGTAAAGAAGAAACCACTAAAGAACAACATCTTGATCGGTTTCTCAAATCACTCATCTTTGTTATTGCCAAGGATGTAGCATCCACTTTTCCCCAGTTAGAAGAGGAATCCATTAGCAAGGCCAAATAGTTTGACCTCATCTATGCTCAATCGTGTTACTTTTACACAATATTACTTGATGCACCCCGACCCATACCATTTGGCCAGGACAAACCTACGATGTCCCACGTTGCAAATGGGTTGATTGGTTCTATGACCCATATCAAACCTTACAGCTACTCGTCACCCACTTATGGTGCACATAAATATCCGCAACCATATGGAGGGATGTCTTATTAACCTCTTGCTACTCATCAATAGTCATATCATTTTTCTGCCCCTCCACCATTGGGTGGACCCTCACTAGTACCCATGATGCATCCAGTCTCTCAACCAGGTATGAGTTCACCCTCAATCCCTGCATATAACCCTAGCAATAGTGGAAGTGATTCAACTTCCTATATGCCATATGGATCATCTCCACAAAACAATCCATATTTTCCATTTCCTGGTCCTCCCCAGTTGGTTTCTCCTCCACCAGGACAACCACATGTCGACGTTAACTTTGTTCAACCCTATCCCATTCAACAAGTTCATACTTTTGAACAATTGAATGGCCCATCATCAAAATAATGCCAAGAAAAATAAAAAAACTGAAACAATAATAACCCACGACCAGGAGGAAATAACCCCCAACAAAATCGTCCCACTAGGGGAAACTAGACTCAAGGAAACCAAAACCCCCACGGGGGAACCAATAAAAATCAACCATGACAAGGGAATAACAATAACCTCATAACTAACTTCCCTTGCACTCTATGTGGTGAGTATGGACATCATACACACCATTTCCCCCAAATTGTTGATTTCAAATGGATGAAAGAATCCATGAACACCCAACGCCCTCCATCACCACCTGCCCCTCAACAGGCCCCACAACATATTTGAAACCACCACCTCTGACTGTTTTGCAAAACCATATTCCACAACAAGGTCTGATGAATACCGAATGGGAGATAATCCCCGCCTCACCACAAATGGGTCAGTATCAAAACCCGGGTCCCAATCAACCTGGAAATCCAGCTGATCACAACATCCTCCTTACCAATGAAGAAGAGATTCTTCTGAAACACACAGTTATCAATATGGTATTCCCCCATAATCTACCCCAACCACCCCAGAACCCTCTCCATCTACAACAGGACAACCTTTGATGATTCCCTTCCCTAACACTGAACCAAACCCCTATATACCCCGCATGTCATTATGACAGAATGTACATAAACCACATGCTAGGGTAGCCCATAATTACAGTATGGTCGACGACTTAACATAGTCTCTTGCAGCCATGTCTATATTCGAGGTCCTCCAAATGTTTCCATCTCAGTGGGAATCATTTTTTTCCTCCTTGGGGGTAGTTTACCTAGCTGATACTAGACTCATCACCTTTGATCTAGATAGCAGAGAACCATGCCTCCTTTCCCTGGTATCTTTTTAGATACTAGTTAATATTCAGAACATCACATTTCATCGACATGCATCATGTTCAAAGTAGTAAGGAAAAAACTTGGCTCACCTGAGATAATACCATATACCATCACCCTGAGAGCTTGTGATGGTCGCCCATCATCCCTTGAAGGGATATTCCAAAATGTCCCTATAGAACTTGGGGGAAAAACATCCTCATCGACATTGAAGTTATCAATGCCCCACTTGATTACAATATCTTGTTCAGACATAGCTACATGTATGCTATGAAGGCATTAGCCTCTTCCGTGTTTCATACGATGATGTTCCCCCATAATGGGAAAATCGTCACCATCAACCAACTTACACATTACGAGCCTAATCATTCTTCCAACATTGATAACAACCTCCCTCTTGAATGCACTAGATTAGATGATTTTTCGGTCATTGACATGGGTCCTGGAATATTCAAGGACCCATCCTTGTTGGGGGCATATCATGGAGCACCACCTCTCCTACACCCTTTAACACAAGTGTGCATAGTGTCTTCTAATGGAACAGATCTCAGAGACAATACTCCTCTCACAAAGGCCCCTCCCTACATAGAAATTCTACCAGTCAAAGCACTATTACCTCAGGAGCTCCCTGAACACCCCACTGCACCACTTGTCCCAGATTTCCCCCACCTCCAAGGACAATTTTAGGTTTGGGAGACAGTGCCCCAAGACATTACCCAAATTCCCTTTTTCTACCCCCCACCTGGAATCCAAGAATTCCAGGTAGTTGCTACTCTCACCCTTCAAAACATGGTTCTTGCCATCCCCATATGGTATCTCCATCCACCCACTATGGTTCCAACACCATCTCTCCCTCCTCAAATACAGGGATTACTAATGTAGATCCCAGTACAGGCCCCTGCCACACCACCCCCGCCCCAAACTAGCAACACCACCACCACCAATGGGGGTAGATGATGGAAGGACGCTCCCACAGCTCCAGTCCCTCCCCGAGATCAACCTCCTTTCACACTATGAAAATGAGAAGTACACCTCACTAACAGATGTCCTACTCTTCCCAAGTTATGCAATCTTATCTAAATCCCCAAAGCAACCCCATTTCTTACTACTCCACCAAGTACATCCACTACTACTACGGAGTCCTCAACCACACACAATAAAGGGTTACGAACCAAATTCACTTATGCCATATGCGCATAATATGTCCATTACACTCATCATTTCCAAAATCTACCTCAATTCCACCAAACAGTATCCGCATTATGCCACACGTCTCGGTCATAGCTCTCTTAGTCACTCCCCATGGAGGCTCACATTGTTGACATTCGTTATATTTTGTCGTCAGTCCCCGAGAAAATGAGGTACCATCCAAAGTATCATGAAATTTTCTTTATGTCCAGTGGGCCATCACACCTTGTACACGATATCCCTTCTACGTCCTCACCCCTCGAGGAAAATACCACTTACCCATTGGTAGTTCCCCCTACTACCTCCCAAGATCCCCTATATTCTCGCATTTTCCACTGTGACAAGGATATCTTGGAGGAACTAACTACCCCCTATTTCCCATGGAATGCACTCCATCATCGAGCACTTTTCCTTTCACAAGAGGGATTTCAAACTCCTACCCAAGCCTCCCTATGCACAATCGAAACCAAGGATTTTATTCCTTGAGGGCATGTCAACTAGTTCAAAAAACCTATCCATGCCCTCGATGCTTTTGGAGAAGGAAACATAGCTAACATCTCCATCATCATCAAAATTGACATTTCCATTAAACCTAGAATCATAGAAGAAATCACCATTGGCATCGCCTGCTCCCCTGAAGAAATAACTGCTTACAAATCTCTCTTTCAGAAGTACCGAGAAATTTTTCCTTGTCATATACGAAGATGCTTGGCCTCGATCCTTCTATAGTTGAACATCGAATCAACACCTGTCTGGATATCACACTTGTTCATCAAAAGAAACGCCCCCTACACCCATCCAAAGATATGGCTATCAAATCTGAAATTGACAAGTTACGCACTATTGATTTTATTTACCCCATTGCCCACACTTCGTGGGTCTCCAACCCCGTCTCTGTTAACAAAAAACAAGGAACTATTCATGTCTTCACAGACTTTTGCGATCTCAACCACGCTTGTCCCAAAGACAACTTCCCAACCCCTTTCATAGACCAAATCATCGATGATTGTGCCGACAATGAAGCATTGTCCTTTATGGATGGATTCTCCAGCTATAACCAAATTCAAATCCATCCAGCAGATCAGTACAAAACCGCTTTTACTACCTGTGGGGGTACATTTTCTTATCGTGTCATGCCTTTTGGACTAAAAAATTCTAGTGATACATTTCAACGGGCCATGAACTATTTTTTTCATGATCTTTCTCGCATCATCCTTACCTATTTGGATGACCTCACTGCTCAATCCAAAAAGTTAACCTAGCATTTAGATGACTTACGCATCATTTTCCAACAATGTCGCCAATACAATATCCTCTTGAACCCCCTCAAGTGTGTCTTTTGCGTCACTGTCGGGCGCCTCCTTGGGTTCATTGTCTCCCAACATGGCATCACTATCGACCCCCTCAAGGTCCAAGAAATCACAGAAATTCCCCCACCTAGGAATTTACGCCAATTGCAGAGCTTGCAAGGTAAATCCAACTTTCTACGTCGCTTTGTCCCAGACTATGCCACTCGCGCACATGGTTTTATACGCTTACTGTGTCATGATATCCCATTTCGATGGGACAAACATGCTCAAACAACTTTTTATGTTTTGAAAGCCGCTTTATCCAATGATCCTTTGATTAGTCGCCCAGACTTTGATCTCAATTACATCCTCTACATATCAGCCTCAGTCGTCTTAGTAGCATGAGTCCTCATCGAATTAGGGGATGATGAGTGTGAACATGTCATTTACTACATTAGTAAAAAACTTTCAGGGCCACCCTTGAAGTATAATCATGATGAGAAACCTGCATTAGCAATTGTCCTCGCAGTCCAAAAACTGTGACATTATATCATGCTTTGAACTACCAAGGTCATAGCAGATTCCAACCCCATTTAGTACTTTCTTAGTCGATGAAATATTAATGGAAAATTTACTCAATGGTTCATTATCCTCTAGGAGTACGATCTAGAGTTCTCTACTCGCAAAATCAAGAAAGCTCTCATACTAGCTGAACTCCTTACGGATTTTCCTTTGGATGCTAAAGCTTCCCCTATAAAGGAGGATTTCCCTGATGAACACCTCTTCTCCATCCCCTCCGATGACCCCTCATATGACAACCTCCTCATCTACCTTTGTACACAGAAGTTTGGGTCTCATCTCTCTTGAGATGATCATTGACGCATTCTCCATCAGGCCCCCAGATACCTCCTCATTGGAAACATTCTCTATCGGGGATGGGTCGACACCATTCTTCGACAATGTCTCACCATCGATGAAGCTGACAGAGTCTTGAACGATTGCCACAATGATGCTTGCGGTGGTCACCTCTCGGGTATGTCCACCACCCAAAAAATCATTCAAGCAGGATACTTCTAGCCCATTTAGTTTCATGACTGTATCCACACTGTCAAGCGATGCGATAAATGCCAACTTTATGAAAAAAAAGCATGATCTCCACTATCTCTTCTACAACCAATCACCACAACCGACCCCTTCTGTAAATGGGGCGTAGACTTCATGACTTTCCATCCTCCATCTAGTAATGGACATAAGTACATTTTCATGGTTGTATATTACTTTACCAAATGGGATGAATCCATGTGTTGGACCTTGACCAAGTTTTGAGGAAATATTGGCCGTGTTTGACCACTTTTGGGACTTCAATAAGCTAGTCGAATATGGAGCACCCAGGCGGAGATGAGATCGCGGGATCTCACTGATTTTTCAGGCTTGTGGACCCAACAAAGGATTTACTAGGGTTTATGTAATGGGTTATGGGATGTCGGCCCTTGGGTTTACTCATGTTTGGGCCTTTTTGTAAAAGTATATATAGCGAGGAATGTAATGTAGAAAGTACTAGTTACTAATTGGCTTAGTGCATGACTAGTTGGCTTAGTGCAAGAGGTTGTAAGTTTCTTTGTGCAGACATAATGTGTAAATTAAGGCTCTGTGATACTGAGGAGTTGGCTCTATGACTTGACTTAATTTTGGGAAGGAGGATCTAGTGCGCTGCACACAGATCTCCTGTCCTCGACGGAGTTGGCTCTATGGCTTTGTGCACATGAATAGATGAATGTAAGAAGATTGAATACTAATAAAGAAGAAAAAGAAGTTGGTGGATGTAGCCCCACACTAGGGTGAACCACATATATCCTGTGTCTTGATATGCTTTGTCCCATGTGATTTATGATTCATGCTGTGTATTTTCTTAGTGTTGTTGTTATAGTGTATAATGAATGCATCTGATGTTGTTTCTTAGTGCTTAAAGGTATTGTGAATGCTAGATTTGAGTTAATGCTATGTGTTAAATGAATGGAAGTGCTTGATCTTTATTGTTACTGTGTTTTTCTGTAATAAGGGTTTAACCTGCGATGTGGATGAGAATCATGAATTAATGCATGTTGTCGTCTAAGTGTTCTGCTAATTTTTGTAATCATAGATCTGTGTCCCAGCTTGGTTGTAGACACTTGAGTCCTGCAACCCCCCCTACCTCTACTTTGGGTGAGACTTCATCTACTTCACAGGTGTTTCCTAAATGGCCGGTAGTCAGGCTTTTGTTGGTGCGTTGAACCCTGGGTCTGCCCCTGTGCCAACAAATGTTTCCATTGCCGGGACCTGAAACTGTGATTGCTAGGAACTGAAGAAAATAAAAAATCTCTATGCATAGATCTATTGTTGTAGTGCGTAGTATTATACTTAATTTGCGAAGCTCTGTGCTAAGAAAGAAACCAGATCTGAAGGAAAGAGGTAAGATCTTAAATCTTTGTGCTCTGGTAAGGGTAAGATAAGTGGTTTTTTTTTTTTTTGGTTCAAAAGTATGAATCTAGGTATGTTTGATATATGTTGTCCTAATCTGGAAACTAGGGCACAATTAGAAGAAAGAGTTGATCTGAATAAATTTGATAGAAATAGAAAAAAGTACGTTATTCCTATGCATAGAAAGAATTGTTGGACTAATAAGTGGATGTAGGTACCTAGAAAGAAATTTTGCAGATTACAGGTCCAACACTGTGATCCCAGTGCACAGTACAGGAGAGGTTGGGGATCGTTTAAAAGAAAGAGAGGATTGACATTGTATTATAACTGCAGAAGAGCAGGACATATTGCTAAGGAATGCCCTGGTATAGGTCCTATTTGCCTTTGTTGTAAAGATATTGGTCATAAGGTTGAGTATTGTCCAAGAATGATTGCTAAAGTTGAAAAGATGAACATGAGACAAGAAAACTCTGAATAAAGTCAAGAGGCCAAGAGCATGTTGGGGAATGATAAAGAGAAAGAATCAGAGAAAGATCAGACTATGTTAGTACAGTTAAAATAAGTAATGGAGGACCACAAGGATGTCATCTTGTCATAGATCTTGAAAGAAAAACAACGCATAGTTACAATGATAGAAGACTTCGACATAGATTGTGTATTGGATGAAGAAACGCATGTGACTATTATGCGAGAAAGCACTTGAGAAATTTTGGGAAAGCCTACTATGATACCTTCATTGGGAAGGATAGGCTTGTTTAAAGGAAATATGATAACCTTATGTGGAAGAGTTACTAATATATCGATGATTGCTCATGAAAAATCAATAGAAGAGGACTTTGAAGTTATTAGGTTTGTTGAGAACAATGCTCCTTAATTTTCCATTTTTATTAGGAAAGATTTGGATTGAGAAGGATCAAATCAGAAGGAAAGAAGAGGAGGAAGCTACAGAACAAAAAAATCAAGAACTAAGGGACTTCATAGCCAGAAAAAATAGAGCGACTAATAGAAGAACAAGAGGATAAATCGAAGCAACAGAGGACTAGAGAATTATTTGTTGAAGTTGAAAGAACATAGGAAGGCTTAAAGAACCCGTTCGTGCAAGAAACAAGTATAGCCACCCTGGAAATAGTAAGAGAAGGGACATTAACTTCATAATATGTAAGAGTGCATCAACAATGCAAAGTTCTTTCACCAGGAGAGAATAAGAATACAAATGGGAAGAGGATTCCAGAAATTATTAGAGAAGGTTAGATCACTGGAAAGAAGGACATGAAGCTCAATAGGAAGAAAGCTAAGCTGTAGGAAGCTACAAAAAATAGAAGGAAGACTTCACAAGAGATAGATCTGCAGGACTTGAACCTCGCAGGAATAACAAAACCATGTAAAATGGGACTTCGCCACAGCGAAGCAATATGATCGTTGGAGGCGCCCCAACCGTTAGAATAACGCTCTGGAATGGCTAGAAACACAATTATTGATGGAAAGACCATTGTTGGACCATTGAGACCGTTCCATAAAGGACTGATTCATATTTATTGAGGCATTCCTGCCCATTGGAGGAATATGTTACGATATTTCTTATTTAACCCATCGGAAGATGCATCGGGACCACTTTTTGCAACCTGTGATTATCCAAGCTAATAGAGAATTGATTTCATATCGCACTGTGATTTCTAGACCTCACCATACACTTGATTACCTCACTTGTTCGTTCACCTACCCGATCTATTAGATTACAAGTGTGAATGTCAGGCGAACATAGCGCATTAGAGAAGTCTATGGAGGAGATTCTCGTGGATCTCATGGATGAGAGAGTTATGTCTATAGGAATGAAGACATCGTCTACTAGAGGATTGCAAGAATCTCCCTTGACCGAACATTGTTCTAGACATACTAATGAGAAGCGAAGCAAGAACTACGATGATCTGGCTAACATGAAGCATATCCCATCGGTCTTGCGAGACTATATACCGCCTTTGGCTGGCGCAGTTAACCGCAACAATATCCCAAGTGAATTTGAGAGTGGAAGTCGAACGTTGTCTTCCATGCTTACTACCAGCAGCTAAAGTGTTCTATTGAATCATTTCCATGCATGACACCAAATACATTGCACCAATACAGACCACTAGCGAAGTTCTGCGTAGATCGATACTTTATCTACATCATTGCACGTAGGGATGAGAGTAAGGAGGAATTGCAGTCCTATTAGAAGCTTAACAATGAATATAGGGAGGAGATCACCAAAGAATGGCCAACAGAGTTCCTTGTACCGGTTGAATATGAAGAACTCTCCGACCCAATATCATCGGAAGCCCCTTGGTCACCTGGGTCGAACATGATGGACAGACTAGCGTGAAGAAAAAGAAGAAAAGGGAGGAAGTGAAGAACATAGAAAGTGATGAGGAGGGAAACGTCTTAGAGGAAAGTAGGCCTGACTCACTCACAGGAGGAGGAGGAGACAAAGTGAGCCAAGAAGAAGGAGGGGAAGAAGGAGAAAATTAATACAAAGACGAAGTTACACCACTAAAGGATCTCCCTATAGAGTCCAAAACATTGAAGAAAAGGAATGTTTCTTCGTAGAAACCCTCAGCAAGAAAGAAGACCTACGACAATAAGCCTCAGTCGAAGAATTTTCTCACAGTGGATGATGTCGATCATCGCAGCCATGGAGGACGCTTAAAAGGATATCTTGCAGAGACATGGAGCGAAGCAGGAGACCCTGTATGAAATAATAGAAAATGAGTTGAAAGACATACAACAAGCCATCCATTCGAGCCGTGTAGTACCTACTGCGCCTTCTTCGTCATAAATTGCAAAATTAGGAGATGATCCCGCCTAGTTACGAAGATTAGCAGATGCAATAGAGGCTCGAATTCAGTGAGTCCAAGAAGAAAAGGAAGATGCTACAGAGGCCTTGAAGCAAGAAAAGGAGGAGGTATTAGAGTAACTTCGAGTTACGTAGAAGGAGAAAGATGAAATTCGGGCGAAGTTCGAGCAAAACAATGAAAATATACAAGAAGAAAAAGACCAGCTACTTGCAGAGCAAACTGTGGTCAAAGAAGCGGTAAATAAAGAACTTCGCTCTATGTTGGGATTGGCACAGGAGGAACCAGAGTCAACCAATATGCAAGTAGGGAATATTTCCAAATCCATTCAACAGCTTCAAGCATGGATAACAGAGTTACAACTCCAAGCAGTGCCGAGCACTCCGCAAGAAGTGAACGACCAAAGGGAGGAAGCTGCCAGGAACACAGTAGAAAGAATCATGGCACTTTACTCAGAGTTTAAGAAACTGAGTGATCGAAGTGCATAGACCTATGAGCGCCTTGCAGAAGATCCAGAGTTGAGGAAACTGGAAGCACAACTCAAGGAGGCACAGAAACATACATCCATCATGTAAGAACAAATGAAGCTGTTTACCGCAGTCAAGAGGATGAAGAGACCACAGGAGAAGTGTGCAGTCCAACAACAGATTACTTCCATCTAGAGTAGAGTGATGGAAGTTACACAGAGATTACAGCTGATGTAGGATGAAGCCTGCACGCTTTTTGAAGAGATTGAAGGAAGAGGCTCGAAGCTGGATCAAATGGTTACGATAGTGGAACAATGCCTAGAAGGGCCTATTACAGAGAAACTAATTCAAAAGTTTGTTGAGGAGGAGGCTCTAGCAAAGCAACAAGTCGAGGCAGTTTGATTCCTTTGAAGGTGTGTTACCCATAACTGAGTGACTCGAGATGAGTCATAGGTGAGTGTTGGGGGCTTGTTGTCCCTTGACCAAGTTTTGAGGAAATATTGGTCATGTTTGACCACTTTTGGGACTTCGATAGGTTGGTCGGAGATGGAGCACCCTGGTGGAGCTGAGATCGCGAGATCTCACTCATTTTTTGGGATTGTGGACCCAGCAAAGGCTTTACTAGGGTTTATGTAATGGGTTATGGGATGTCGACCCATGGGTTTACCCATGTTTAGGAATTTTTGTAAAAGTATATATAGGAAGGAATGTAATGTAGAAAGTACTAGTTACTAATTGGATTAGTGCATGACTATTTGGCTTAAGCCCAGGAGGTTGTAAGTTTCTTTGTGCAGTCAGACTGTGTAAAGTAAGGCTCTGTGCTACTGAGGAGTCGGCTCTGTGCCTTGACCTAATTTTGGGAAGGAGGATCTAGCACACGGCATGCAAATCTCCTGTCCTTGGTGAAGTTGGATTTGTGTTTTTGTGCACAGGAGAAGATAAATGTAATAATATTGAAGACTAATAAATAAGAAGAAAAAGTTGGTGGACGTAGCCCCACACTAGGGTAAACCACATATATCTTGTGTCTTGATATGCTTTGTGCGATGTGATTTATGATTCATGTTGTGTATTTTATTAGTGTTGTTGTTATAGTGTATGATAAATGNAAATAAGAAGAAAAAGTTGGTGGACGTAGCCCCACACTAGGGTAAACCACATATATCTTGTGTCTTGATATGCTTTGTGCGATGTGATTTATGATTCATGTTGTGTATTTTATTAGTGTTGTTGTTATAGTGTATGATAAATGAATTTGATGTTGTTTCTTAGTGCTTAAAGGTATTGTGAATGCTAGAACTGAGCTAATGCTATGTTCTAAGTGATTGGAAGTGCTTGATCTTTATTGTTACTGCAGTGTTCTGTAATAAGGGTTTAACCTGTGATGTGGATGAGACTCATGAATTAATGCATGTTGTTGTCTAAATGTTCTTCTAAGTTTTGTAATCATGTATCTGTGTCTGAGCTTGGTTGTATACACCTGAGTCCTTCAACCCCCCCTACCTCTACCTCGGGTGAAACTTCATCTTCTTCATAGATGTTTCCAAAAGGGTCGATAGTTAGGGTTTTGTTGGTGCGTTGTTGAAGCTTTGAACCCTGGGTATGCCCTTGTGCCAACACCATGCCCACATTTAACAACAACACTGACACAACGATGTGTTTTTTATTCAACCACGTCATTACCCAGTTCAAAGTCCCACTACAGTTACTTTTCAATCATGGTAAACACTTTGAGAATGAGATCTTTGCAGAAATATCCTCAAAGTTAGGATTCACCCATGAATTTTCCTCCCCATACTACTCTCAGTCCAATGGACAGGTTGAGGCTGTCAACAAAGTCCTCAAAACCATGCTACAACGTACCGTCAACAAACATAAGACAAACTAACATCATGTGTTATTTTCCACTTTATGGGCTTATCACACGATAGTAAAAAATTCCACCGGTTTTACACCGTTCCACCTCTTCCATGGGATCAAAGTCACCCTCCCTATCAAGTGAGAAATCCCCACATTACACATTACCATCGAGATCTTACCTAACACTGCTCCAATGGAGCATCACATGCTGACCTTAGAGTTGCTTGATGAAGATCGTTGATCTTCATTACAACACAATGCGACAACTAACAAACAGTCCAAATCCACCTTCGACTTCCATGTCAACTTTCATTCATTCAATGAAGGTGATATTTTTCTAGACTATGATATCTCCCACAACACCCTCAACCATGCGAAATTCGAGTCATTATGGCATGGACCCTTCATCATCCAACACTGCCTCACTAAAGGTGCCTACATCTTGGCCTCTCCAGAGCGACTTGACTACCCTCGATTTCCCATGGAATGTGCTCCATTATCAAGAACTTTTCCTTTCACAAGAGGCCTTTCACCCTCCTACCCAAGCCTCCCTATGCGCAATAGAAACCAAGGATTTTATTCCTTCAGGGCATGTCGGCTGGTTCAAAAACCGTATCCCTGCCCCTGATGCTTTTGAAGAAGGCAACATGGATAACATCTCTCCCACTGTCAAAATTGACATTTCCATTAAACCTGGAATAATAGAAGAAATCACCATTGGTGTCACATGCTCCCTTGAAGAAATTACTGCTTACAAATCTCTCTTTCAGGAATAGTGAGATATTTTTGCCTGGTCATATACAGAGATGCCTGACCTTGATCCTTCTATAGTCGAACATCGAATCAACACATGGCTGGATATCGCGCTCATTCATCAAAATAAATGCCCCCTACACCCACCCAAAGTTGTGGCTATAAATATGAAATTGACAAGTTACACACTGCTGGTTTCATTTACCCCATTGCGTACACTTCGTGGGACTCCAACCCTGTCCTGTTAACAACAAAAAATAAACTATTCACGTCTACACAGACTTTCGTGATCTCAACCACGCTTGTCCCAAAGACAACTTCCCAACACCTTTCATCAACCAAATCATCGATGATTGCGTCGAACATGAAGCACTGTCCTTTATGGACAAATTCTCCATCTATAACCAAATTCAAATCCATCCAGAAGATCAATACAAAACCACTTTTACTACCAATGGGGGTACCTTTGCTTATCGCGTCATGCCTTTTGGACTAAAAAATTCCTGTGCTACATTTCAAGGGGCCATAACTGATGTTTTTCATGATCTTTTCCACATCATCCTTGCTTATTTGGACGACCTCACTACTTGATCCAAAAAGTGAACCCGACATTTAGATGACTTACGCATCATTTTCCAACGATGTCGCCAATACAATATCTACTTGAACCCTCTCAAGTGTGTTTTTTGCGTCATTGTCGGGCGCCTCCTTAGGTTCATTGTCTCCCAACATGACATCATTGTGTACCCCATCAAGGTCCAAGAAATCACAAAAATTCCCCCACCTAGGAATTTACATGACCTGCAGAGCTTGCAAGGCAAAGCCAACTTTCTATGTCGCTTTGTCCTAGACTACACCACTCACCCACATGGTTTTCTATGCCTACTACATCATGATATCCCATTTTGATGGGATGAACATGATCAAACAATTTTTTGATGATTTGAAAGCCGTTCTATCCAATGCCCCTTTGATTAGTTGCCCAAACTATGATTGCGATTACATCCTCTACTTATCAACCTCAACAGTCTCAGTAGCAGGAGTCCTCATCGAATTAGGGGATGATGAACATGAACATGTCATTTAATACATTAGTAAAAACATTTCAGGGCCACCCTTGAAGTATAATCATGATGAGAAACTCGCATTAGCAGTTGTACTCGCAGTCCAAACAATGCGATATTATATCCTGCTTCGAACTACCAAGGTTGTAGAAGATTCCAACCCCATGCAGTACTTGCTTAGTCAACGACAGATTAATGGAAAATTTTCTCGATGGATCATTATATTCCAAGAGTACGATCTAGATTTATCTACTCCCAAAATCAAGAAAGCTCTCATCCTAGCCGAACTCCTTACAGATTTTCCTTCGGACGCTAAGGCTTTCCCCATCAAGGAGGATTTCCTCAATGAACGCCTCTTTTCCATCCCTTGCGATGAACCCTCGTATGATGGCCTCCTCATCTACCTTTGTACACATAAGTTTGGGTCTCATATCTCTCGATATGATCCTCAACGCATTTTCCATTAGGCCCCCCGATACCTCCTCATCAGAGACATTCTCTATCGGGGAGGGGTCAACACCATTCTTCGATGATGTATCACCATTGACAAAGCTGACAGAGTCCTGAACGATTTCCACCACGATGCTTGTGGTGGTCACCTCTCGGGTATGTCCACCACCCAAAAAATCATTTGAGCAGGGTACTTCTAGCCCACTTTGTTTCATGACTACATCCATGATTTCAAGCGATGCAATAAATGCCAGCTTTATGCAAACAAAGCATGATCTCCACCAACTCTTATACACCCAGTCATCACAAGCAACCCTTTCTGTAAATGGGCCATAGACTTCATGACTTTCCATCCTCCATCCAATAATGGACATAAGTACATTTCCATGGCAATAGATTACTTTACCAAATGGGCCAAATCCATGCCCACATTTAAAAACACCGCTAACACAACAATGCGTTTTTTCTTCAACCATGTCATTACCTGGTTCAGAGTCCCACTATAGTTACTTTTAGATCATGGTCAACACTTTGAGAATGAGATCTTTGCAGAAATCTCCTCAAAGTTAGGCTTCACCCATGAATTCTCCTCCCCATACTATCCTCAGTCCAACGAACAGGTCGAGGTTGTCAACAAATTCCTAAAAACCATGCTACAACATATCGTCAAAAAACATAAGACCAACTGGCATCATATGTTTTTTCCACTTTATGGGCTTATCGCACACTAGTCAAAACTTCCACCGGTTTTACACCATTCCACCTTGTCCATGGGATCAAAGCCACCCTCCCTATCGAGTGCGAAATCTCCACATTACACACTTCCATCGAGCTCTTACCTAACACTTATCCAATGGAGCAGTTCCTACTAACCTTATATTCGCTTGATGAAGATCGTCGAGCTTCATTACAACAAAATGAGGCAGCTAAAAAATAGTCCAAGGCCACCTTCAACCACCATGTCAACCTTCTCTCATTCAACGAAGTTGATCTTGTGATTTCCTATGATATCTCCCACGACACTCTCAGCCATGGGAAATTCGAGTCATTATGGCATGGACCCTTCATCATCCAACACTACATCACTAATGGCGCCTACATATTGGCCTCACTAAAGGCACCTACATATGAAAAACAACAATAGAGATAGTGTTAACATCCATATACATATATAATAAATGCTATCTATCAAAATCACAAAACATAAAACTATAACACATACCTCAGTATTCCCAGTCCTCCACAAGAGGCATCACCATGTATGGATCATGCCGATAGTCCATACTCATGTATCGATATCTCAAGATAACCTGTGGCATTTGGCACCACACTCAAGCCACCATGGCCACCCTCCCCACTTCCATGTCAGGACAACACGTGGGCCCAATGCATCATTCATGACTCTCGTCACCCCACTGGCTCTAGTGGAATCCTTGAGCACAACATAGGCACCCTTTCCAAGAACCAGGCCACCAGAACGAAACTGAAAGAAAATTCACCAGAGTCGGCTCGTCAACATTGGTTCAGCTACGCCATCATCTTGGTGTGCATCGTCAACACCCCATGCAAACAGGTCCCCATTCAATAACTACTACACCACCCTGAGTTGACCACCGGTGATCTGTTGAGTACCCAAGGATCCATAGATCCTCACCACCATAGATACAATACACTCAGTCAAGAGATCATCAATGGCCTCGATCCAGACGACCGACCCCAACATAGGGTTCGACCCAGTATAATGGCAAGCTTCCATGGTTTCCACCCGATCCTCCCCAGGAATATAGGGATCAACAGCTAGGTCCATCCCACAGAATGGGAGCCTTGTCAAGAAGTATACATACTCTCTAGCAGAGAATGGCAGCTGCTCCCCCCTCACTATAAAGCACTGCAGGTCAGTGCTCCACATACTAATCAGATACTATAGCAGGAACTCTTTTGATCATATCAAGGGGTAGTCAAAGAATTTGAGCAACCCTTAGGCTACCAAGTGTCTCCATACGCCCGAATGCTCCCTCATAGCCTCTCGTAACTAGTCCCAGTCATGCTCTCGCCAGTGAAATGACATAGTGCTATGTGCTCTGTTATTCACCTGCATCCACACAAAAAAAATTGATCAACCTCATCATCCATAAAAAAACATAAAATATCCAAAAAATCAAAACCCCTTAGCTTGCCCATAATGCACGACTTTTCCCTAGACAGTTGCGCACATGTGTGCACCTGTCCTTCGTGCAGCTACGCACTAATGCACAGTTGTCTGACAAACAACCATGCATGAGTGCACAACTGTCATTCAGAGAGGCGTACATATCATGTGCGCCTATCTGTCCCACCCTCTCACCCACATGCGCGGTTGTGTCAAGCACATTCACACATTATGTGTAGGAAATGAGGTTATACCTGTGCACATATGCACGGGTATTCCCCCGTTTCCCACACACTGGTTGGAACATACCCTTAAAACCCCCTGTAAGACCCTCCATATAGCCCCTACCTACAAACTATGAATTTCACAACATGCAGAATGATAGGACCACTAACTCGTCTCTCGCCACTCCCGGATCGATAGCATCACACTTCCGCAATCTCGAAAAATTCTCAAAACTATCTCGTCCACTCAATAATAGTGACAGGTACAAATGATGTGGCATTGTGGGCCCACCATCTATATATAGCCCCTTTTTCCAAACTTCCACACTCTGTTACAAGAGCCGAGAGCCTCTGTTTTCTTATTTATTCTCAGCCATGGGATCATGATCCCGCCATCTACATATTCACATTCCCCGAGTCATCATATGCACTTGGCCCTGGAGGAGCCTTTTTTTTCTCAAGTCACGTTCAGGTACGCATGTTCACTTTAAGTTTTATCAAATAGTTGTTATATGATATTTCTCATCAGATATTGTTCACGTCGGGTATTTAGTTTTCTTGTGTGCAAGTACTTGTTCAAAAAAGTTTACAGCCTCTTCAGGTATATGTTTGACACTGGCATGTAATTATTCCCTCAGTAAATCAATTGCATATCCCAGTCAAACCCTCTGACATTTACCTTTAGGATCCCTACAGTCGGATTTTCATTATCTTCACCTATACCACATTTTCTTACTATCATCCACTAGCACTCTCCCCCACATGAGTTGTCCTATTCATATTTCCCTTTGTAAACTTGACACTCATGTTGATTTCACCCCCTAGGGATGGGAGCCCTGATAGTATTTCTCATTTCCGAGAATGAACCCCATCCCTCTTCTCATCATATTTATAACCTTCCCAATGGACTCCTAGGTCATATCATCTTGGTTTTATTGACTGCATCACTATAGTTTCATTATCCCTCCATCTCATCCACCATTAGTTTTCCCATGTGCAGATTGTCCTCCATCCATTTACCTAATACAGAAACCTACCCATGGGGCCCCCACCCTCCACCAATTCTCTTTCACAACTTGTGCTCTACACAAGCCAAGCCATCTTTCACTAGGGCACCAGTTTTTGTATCTGTATAATCAACCTAAATTATTCTTTATTTCTTTGGTAATTGTAAAAATCCTTTGTTTCCAACATATACATATATTTTTTGTCGTCACCCTTGATGGCCTTCTTTTTTCTGGAAAATCAACCCATGTCGCCTTTGGTTGGGGAATCCACTCTTTTTTCATATCGACATCGTTCATGCACCTTGAGTATCCCAATTCTATGTACCCATAATCTATGAGTTTTCCCACTTTGTTATCCTCTGGAACAGTTTAACCCCATATCTAGTCGTCCCCTGACACTAGATCTAGTTTTACGGTTGCTTCCAATCATCCTTCAAACACCCCAACCAAGGGTAGTCTTGAGTCCCACAACATCTTGACTTCATTCATATTACTTGTTAGTACCTGATATCATCTATTACTCACTGGATTTCAAGAATCCCTTAGCTTCTTGGCATCATGTCTCCCTTCTCGTCGACATTAACACAGTTTCCATAAGGGTGGCAGTATCTTGAATCTCATTACCTTTTCAATGAGGAGTCTCAGATGACACAAAAAGAATCATCATTGATTTCTGATTCCATTAACCCCCATAACATTCGAATTCAACAAACTCCCATGTTACAATGGGTCTTACTATGCAACTATTGAAGTTGTTTCATACCAGTCGAAGACCTTTGAATTTGTTAGGCCATAAATGCCTACGAGTCATCGACAATTCTTACAGTCTTCCTTGACTCACGTCAGATCTCGTTCACCATTCAAAACTATCATCTTCTGTTATCAACCGCCCCAGAAAGAAATGTAGTTATCTACATCAACATTCATCATCAGTTACAGTCCCACATTTTGGTTTCATGACACGAGCATGGGGCATGCCCGCCTCGTTTGTACACAGATTTTATTTTTCTCCCCCGAGAAAGGTTTAGGTCCCATAGTTTTCCCTCTCCCTCTCATGGATCTCTCTTGCAGTTCCTCTCTTTACTCTTCCTTGCAATGACACTCTCAACAAAATAAACATTGATGTATTTCATCTATACATATGCTCCTAACCTCACACATCAGGGGGCATCTGTTATCACTAAAAAATCATCTACAACGTTGCACACAATGGTTGAATAAAAACATCAATGCCAACAACAATTAGTCCACCTACATCAAAAAAATCCATCAAAAGGAAAAAAAATATATACTTGGGTCAAAAATCAAAGTGCGCAAATTCACCAAAGGAAGCACATGCACAATGCGCATAATGTGCATGATAACAAAGGCCTCGGCGCGCACTTTGCGCAAAATGCATGACTGTCTACGAGAAAATCCATGCACTTATATGAATGATGCATTTATGGATCTTGTTGACCCCTCAACCACTTCTAGTCCGACCCCCAACATGATTTGACACTCATATATTAACGAAATATAACTTGGAGGTTGTTCAAGGGATAGGAAGTGCCCTAAAAGGCCCCTTTTTCACACTATGAACCAATTATATATTTCCATGGAGGAATTCTATAAATATGTGCCATGGGTGTGCTAAGAAAATAAGATCTTCAAGGTATTGTTATTCTATAATAATTCTTCTTTGAGAATCCTCTTTTCTCTTTGAATCCTTCAAGAACCATTGCAATAGGCCATTCCACTCACCTCTTGAGGGAATACACATTCTATTTCTTCACCATTATCATTTCTTCCATTGTATGAAGAGAAGAGCTCTCAATTATGGAACTCAAGATCCCTCCCAAGGAGGAAGAGGGGACTCATAAGTCCCTTCCTTTGTCTACGATGTTTAGCCTATCAATCTATTGTTCCATTGGTAGCTATATGTTGGTCATTTTTTTATTTTCATGGTTCTAGTTTCTCAATCTTTTCTAACATTTATTTCTTAGTTGATTTTAGTTGTATTTATTTGTTTTCATGTGTATTTGTTTTTTCTAATAAAATCACAAACTTTTGTCTTGTTTAGCAGGCTTAACTAAGCATGCAAGCGTTTTTTTTTGCTCACCCAAGTGACAAAACAAAAACACCAAAGATTATTAAAGTAAAGTGAAATTTTACTACCCCATCCCTTAAAAGGTACTTGGGGGATTGGGTGTGATACAAGGTGGTATCATAGTAGAGTACAAAAACTAGGCCTATATGGGCCATAAATCAATCACATAACTGGTATGACAAGGCCAAGATGAGCCTACTAGAAAGAGTTTTTTTTTCATTAAAAGCATGTTCATTATTTGCACTATTTCCATGAGAAGAAGGACTACATATTGAAATCTTGTTTTGGAATTTCTAGTAGTAGAAGTATTGGTTTCTCTTGAGGAATGGATATTTGTCACTACAATAGTGGGAATATTCTAATAAGCATTATGGGTGAATACGAATGGATGAATTGGCAGAATCCTGTCAAGGGCTGATTAAGTCTAGAAAAATAAATAATCTGGATGGTTTTAATAAGTCGTAAGGTTGTTTGTAAGTATGGGCCGATGGAGCCCCTGACACTTTTAATTTTTGTTTAATAAAGGGACTAATCCCCATAGGTATAATCCCTCATGTTTATAGGATTGATGGAAAATATGTAAGCTTTGCTTACTTGACCTGTAATAAATGAAATTTGGGGCTAGATTTATCTAGTTAAGCAAAAGAGAAAGGGTCCTTTAGACTGTTGATAGTCCTCATAAAAGAAGTGAAATGACATGAACATACATGAGAAATTTATGATCTCATGGATGTATTAAGGAAAATATATAATCCTATTAACCTCATGGCATGTCTATGCATATGAGTGCAAAGGAAGACAACTGAAATACATATGAACCGAGAGCATGAACACGATGCTTAGTGCACAAGGATATGTTGGAATGCATATGGAAAAGATTGAACGTACATGTAACATGCATATAATATTATTATATTATGTGATTAGATATAAAATATGGTGTGGTGATATCATATATCTAGTAATGATATGATAATAGAAACATATGGAAAATGTTGATGATGTTGATTGTCTATTGCCTTATGAAGGTAGGGTTGTAATGATTAATGAGATATTGATACAAGGTCTGATAAAGGAAGTGTGAGAGAATTTGTAGATGACCAATGGGTCAGAGTGACATCCAGGGGTGGATGATATCCATATAGGAATAGCTTAGTTTGCTCAAGTAATGGTAAAGGGGGAAATTAAGAAAGAATTCCCTTGATAAAGGTTCATTGACCAATAATGGGTTGAAGCATGAAAGGAAGTTGGATTTCATAATTTTAATGCCCTGGGTAATTTTGTAAATTACCTAGTTGTTTTTTGAATTGTAATTGCTTGTATAGCAAAAGCGAAAGAGTGGTTTCTTGCTAGTTATTTCCATATAAAAAAGGAAACATAGTTACAAACATGCATGTGAGACTTATCATGTGATTGACTGTAAGCTCTTATCAGGGAAGGCTAATATTAAGATCAGATAAAGATGAATGAATAATATAAATATGTGCAAGTGATGCACATACATAATACCTTTTTGGATATACTTATATGATTGAGGGCATGATATGACTGCCTGGGTAAGACGGAAGTAAGGAAATGAGTATAATTTCTTGGAGTGAATAATGCCATGTATGTATGGTTGAACCTACGATTGGAGGGTCTGAGTACCTTGTTAAATAATATCTTGGGGAGGATGTGTTTCATTTCCTCAAAGAAGAACTAGTTTAAATCGACGAGGGATTAAATGAGAAAGGATTCTCTATTGGTTAAGATAGAAGGCAAGGATAATATGCCTTTGAGAATTGCATGATTGTGAACAATCATGAGACATGATTTTAAATAAATAGGCATATGAAATTGTAAAATGTACATGTGGACTATGTAGTGTGTGTATGATAGAAACACACACAACATGTTGATGCATGAAGTTAGGAACATAAAAGTATAGTTCGGGATACAAACTGATAATGTAAAATGTGCATGTGTGGATGTATAAATTTAAAGCAACAATGAGAATGCATGCTAATGTTCCTTATGGAATATTGAATAAAACCCCTGAAATGATGAAGTTGAGGCTGAATCGAGATTTAGTTCATCTCAGATAGTGATGGATATGCAACAAGAGAGTTGCATGTCGAAGAAGTTCCAAGTGGAGAAACTATGTAAAGACTTTGTTAGGAAAACAGAGTTATAATGATAATGACTTATGGGAAATTACGTAGTATGATGAAAGCCTATCTATATAAGAATCATGGATTACATTATAATAACATAATGCATGAATGAAAGAATAAAAAATCAACATTGACCATTCTAATGTCTAAATGGTAATGTTAAAAATGCACAGGTTGTTAATTCAGTGTGAATAAAAATCTTGTTGATTTATCCAAGAAGGTCAAGGTGAACCTGACCAAGACTTCTCAAGGAAACGAGCAGGAGGATACCAACAAGGGATAGATTGTAGAAATAAAGGAGGAAAGGAGGAATACGTTTCTCACTTTAAAACTCTAAATTTCTTAACAGAGTTGTAAGCCTTAAAATAAGTAGTTGTGAGAACAAGTACAACTTGTGAAAAAAATGAATAAATAAATTATGTTTAAATAATGAGTTTGGTTATGCAATACTATGTGAAGGAAGTAATTCGTTGGAAATAATTTAGACGGAATGAAAATTCCAAGCTGTGTAGTAGGAGTTGGACAAGGGAAGAGTCCCTTAACTCCGTTCTTATCGTTTATTGTTCTTTTCTAAGATGAGAGGATTGAAATTATGGTTGTGTAAATGATTCTAGCATGAGAATGTTGATAATTGTGTATGCACAACCAAAAGTTTGATTATGTTTGCACTCAAAAAAACGTTGGGAATAATGTAATGGAGTGAGATGCTAGTAGTTGAAATCGTTTACTGATTTAAATGCTACTGGACATGCATTTTAGTTTAATATGACAATTGATGTCAACTGTAAATGTGATGATGCATGCAGGAAATGATTGGAGCTACTCGAAAATGACAACTACCAATGATGGACATCCTCAAGCAGAGGATAAATAAAAGAAGGTTGTTGATAGAATAGATTTATGAAAGAACTTTGGGAAATCCCCAAGAAGCTCCATTGATGAGGTAATATCGAAAACTATGTTGGAAGCCATAAAAGGTATAAATAGTCCATGTCTATGTAGAATGAGTCTTCAAAGGGATTGGGTAAGAATCCCTACTGAAATAAATTTATTATTTTAATAAAATGAAAATAATTTTGAATGATTTTTGTATGCCATTGATACCCAAACAGGGGTATGATTCGGGAAAGAGAGACTTGAAGGATAGAGGGAGGACCCTCTAGCAGCCAATGATGAATGATATCATACACAACTGGTTTCAAATCCATCCTCTAAACATTTTAATATGCCCATGGCTATCAACTTTGCCTCTAGACTTTCTTGTTAGTAGTTGGTTGCTAAATTCAACTTTCCCAAGTTTCCCCTTCATGTTTTGTCATTGATTTCACCCTTCAATTTTTTATCTGGACCTCAAGTTGACTCATTCTAACTTGGATTTACTCTTGGTCAAATTCCTCTCTTGCATTCGACCGACAATCATCTTTGGTTGTTTGAATCCACCCTCCCTTCGACTCTTGGTCTCTTTTGGTCGGATTGGATCTTTTAGTTGACCCGACCTTCGTTTGATCCAAATTGGTCGACTCGACTTTGGTCAAATCGACTTGGTCGACCTGCCTTGTCTTTGAATCAACCAGACTCATTTTTCCTTCGAATCATTCCCCATATCGGCTTTCAAGTAGTTGACTTCATCATTATTTTGGACTGACTTGATGACAACTTGACTGGTTGACTCTTTTCCTGTCAATAAATGAACAATGTTTTATTTTTTACAAAGAATTTCATGTTGGTGAAATGGTGAGAATATAAGGCTCCCACTTACGGATTAGATGGTATTAGAGAAGAAGTTCAAATGAATTCAGTGAGACCTGTATGGTAAGTACCCGCAGTGCTTACAAAAGAAGTGGACGAGAGTTTTTTCCAGGACTAGATCAAAGTAGAGCATCAATAATGTGAGGAGAATATTATGAAGGAGAAGAGGAAGAAGATCCTTGGGTCAGGCTGGCTTGATTGGAGAAATATTTGGCCACATTGACATCAATGGTGTCACAACTATTGGTAGTGAAGAACCAGGAAACTTCATCAACAAAAACTTGTCATGAATTCCCCAAGAAGGAAGAAAATAAGATCGAGACAGAGTGTAAGACTGAGCCAAAGATGGGAGAGTGCAGCTACAACAAAACATAGGTACATTTTCTTGTAGAGGCCAAGGTGAACATCAAGCCTTATGACGAGGAAGTGGACACTATCAACATGAACCAATGGCTACAATAGATGGATGTATACTTCAATGTGCATGAGATAACTGGAAAAAAACAGATTTATTATTCTCAATTGAAGCTTGAAGGCCATGCTTTGACATGGTGGGAGAGTGATGCAGTAAGCATAGCACTAGGAAATGAGCCACTAGTGACTGATTGGGAAGTGTTCAAGAAAATTATCAAATATCAGTTTTATCCAATGGGATATGAGGAACACCAATAAGTATTATGGCATTACTTTAGTCAAAGACAAGGACAATCAGTGCAAGAGTTCACGACAGAGTTCAGGAAGAGAGAAATTCAGATGGGAGTCTTTCCCAAAGTCTAGACATGTTGGTCAAGTATTTGGGGGCATTGTTGCCTCAGATTCATAGGAAACTGATGTTATTTAGACCAAACAAAATTGATGAGGCCAATACTAAAGCATGATACCTTGAAGGAGACAAGTGGAAGAAACAAACAAACCCTCACA
>SNQJ01S0120254.1:1790-21781 GCA_010110895.2 Picea sitchensis | reverse complement strand
CATATTAACAAAATGGTTTACTTTCTCATTTTAGTCTTGATAACATATATTTAAGAAAACCAAAATGGGATCACTAAAATAATTTTAGATTCCTAATCTACCAAATTTTTTCTAAAAATTTACATACCAAAACTTGTACAAAGTTACAACATGCATTACATGTCATCCAACTTCTAAACACAAAATAAAAATAATAAAAAACTTTGGAATATTTAAAGAAAAATCTAGTTTCATAGATACAATGTGCATTGTTTCAACATGCATTACATGTCATTCAACTTCTAAACACAAAATAAAAATAATAAAAAACTTTGGAATATTTAAAGAAAAATCTAGTTTCATAGATACAATGTGCATTGTTTCATAGAAGCTATTTTGAAAATTTATTTTGAAAGTTTATACCTTAAAAAATTTAACTCTAGATACTTAATAGTTAAGATAGATCTAAATTGACATATATTTTTTTATTATAATTATGAGTCAACATTATATTTAAAATATATATAAATTAACATATATTTTTTAATTATAATTGTGAGTCAACATTATATTTAATTAAATATAGTTCAACATGTACAAACATAACCATACCTTAAAACATCTATTACATATCGATACAATGACCCATAAGTTGCCTTGTTTATAGAGATAATATATATGTTTCTCGATTCTAGTGCAATACTCTAATCCATTTGAAGTCATACACAATAATTCATCACCATCTTTATATTTTCATATAGAAAATCCTTCACCATCTTTATATGCCCACAATTAAACTTGCAATATATTTATTTACAAAAATGACAATAGGGTTCAAAGTTGTTTTTTTATTTTTTATCAAGTTTCTAATAAATAACATTCTAATAATATGGCATATATGACTCAATGCAATCATACTTCGAAAATAAATGTTTTCTTTTATATAATATGAATACATGATTTTAATGTAATTCTCATCACTGTAAGAAATTGTTGTTTCGGAAATAAATGTGTTTTTATATATAATATAAATACATGAATTGAATGAATTTGATGTAAGAAATTGTTATTTTAATTTGAAACAACACTTTATTTAAAGAAAGCATTCATAAAGCGTCATTTCAAAATAAATATATTTTTTCAAGATTTGAGAATGATAAAAAAATAGAATTATGTTAATATTTTCATAGAAATACATGTAAAACTTCATTTTTAAACAAATAATTTTTTTTTGAAACTTGAAAATGATAAAAAAAAATAAAAAATTATACTAATATTTTCATAGAAATGTATGTATTATCTTTTATTGTAATATATTCAAGTATATTGAATGTAATACACTTTCACTTGTTTAAAATAAAATTGTACAAAATATGTTATTGTTATTAATGGTACTAGTAGAGTAGACAAATTAAATATGTATTCTTTACGTCAATTTAAATTTATAGTGTTCACATTATGTTATGTAAATTATACTCTTGTTAATGATTAATAAGAATTCTCGAGAAGAAAATTACTTATATATATATATAAAAACAATTTCACAAAACGTATTTTTTTTAATCACATTCGTAATAATGTTAATACAACATTATATGACTATGCATTTTTTTTAATCACTTTGATAATAATGTTAATACAACATTATATGACTATGAATAAGAAATTACCTCAATGGTAAATGATGCCAAAATAATGTAATGAATAAGAGATTACTTCAATGGTAAATGATGCCAAAATAATGCAATAGATACACGATTGATTCATGTGATGCATTGGTGATTCCAATATAACACAGCCAAGACTCAACTTCAACACAAAACGAATTATAATATTTTAAAATAGTTTGAACATCATTATTATGATGGGAAAAGATGGAAATGTGAAACAAAACCGACAAGAATACAATTCTGGTAGGGAAAAAAATCCTCAACTAGAGAGATTAAGGGCTATAACAATGCAAAGCATCAATATTATAATCCTAAAAATACAACGTGAAAAGCAAGTAGGAAAAAAAAACCTAAACTAGAGAGATTAAGGGCTATAGCACTGCAAAGCATCAATATTATAATCCTATATTGGAGCAGTGTTAAAATAAAACTAAACACTTCAAATAAAGACAAAATGTTAAATAATATTTAATTTATGTATTAAAAAACAAAATTAAGTTAAATTATCAATAATATTAATAATAATTCATTAAATGTCAAACAAAAATATGAATATGTACATCAGTGATCTTCAAAATTAAAATACATGGATTATGATGGAAAACAAAATTAAAATACATGGATTATTAATGGAAAATAAAATATTTTTTCAACTTTTATATTAAATAATAATTTATATTTATAATGGAAACATCAAAGAGTCATTTTGATTAGGAAAATAAAATGTTAATAATTACTCTAGAATGATGTGAAAAACACTAGTTAAAAAAACTTGGAAATAAAATGGAGTTAGTGATTTTTTTTTTCACTAATTTAAAAGTTATGTAAACCATAACAATATAGAAGCATACACATATTTGACTAGAATTAAAAAAAAATTGCACAAAATAGAAATATATTTAAAATAATTGAGTAATTTAGAAAGTATAAATATTTTGTTAGATTTGTATTTAAATTTTCATTTCTATTTAAATTTAGGTTTTTTTGTTTTTTTCAAAAAAAAAACTTTATAAGAAAATTGTGAATACTTTCCTATGTTCCATAAATGTTATTTAGTGTAAATGCATAGAACTTCAATACTTGAGACAAAATTGATTAAAGTTCATTACTGCACTTAATTGGTAGAGATATTGATTGAGACAAAATTCATTAAGGTTCATTATTACACTTATAGAGATATTGATTGACACGGGCCACAAAAGTAACTAATTTAAAGAATCACTTAAAAACTTAATTTATGAAACTTAAAACATTCAACCACTTCAATTGACCTATCTAACTATTTAAACTCGGTCTAGCTATTTTATTGGTAAAGTCTACAAAGATATACATATCCTACCCGAACTCTATTTAAACATGTGACCTTTTAGGAAGAAACATATGTTCTTAACCATTAAACCTAATCTCTCAAAAAAAAAAATTAACAATTAAACTCAATCTCTCCAAAATTTCTTTGAAATATATCCAATATTTAAAATATGACTCCAATATTTGGACTCTTATATCATTTCAAAACTCCTCCGGTGGCATGAAGAAGTCCTTTGGAAACTCCAAGGGCCGTTCTCCCATTTTAAACATACTTCATCACTCCCTCTGTCATTTAAGTTGTAATATTAAAACATCTCCCTATGTCATTTAAGTTGTGATATTAAAACATAATAATCATCCACATGAAACGCATGAAGGTGTGAACAGGCGTGTGGTCGTTGGGCGTCGCTGCAGCGCCCAAGGCTGAGACAGGCGGATGGAACGAGAAAGGCGCTGCCGCCCATAAAGTCAACAGCAATTCAGCCTTCGTTCTGTAGCTCGCCACGTACGCGCTTGCAAGGGTTGAATGGCAGCATGGTTTTAATGATGGATGGAAGAACATGTTCTTGGTGGAAAATATCTTTGCACACAGTGTAATGGGAGTCATGTNGTTTTTAATTATTATTATTATTATTTTTTTAAATTCAAAAAAAAATTGTAAATTTGAGTGGTTGAAATTACATATTTTAGTTGTTTTTGTTTTTTAATTTTTGAATTTCAAAACAAAATTGTAAATTTTAGTGATTGAGATTATATATTTCAATTGTTTTAATATTTTCAAAAAAGATTTGTATTTAAAAACATGATTTAGATAATGTAAAATAGTTATTGTCAATAATAATAATTGTGTTACATAATTTAGGTGATAATTGTCACAAAGTAAAAAACTTAGAACATAACTATATATTTAATTAATTCAAAATTGGATAAAATTTTAAAATATAATTTTATAAAAAAAGATTAAATTTAAGAATTTCAAATCATTATCTATATAAAGGTTTTTATCCAATAAATCTTGAATTTTTCACCAAATTACAAACTAGATTTAGTTTTGATGATTAAAACTCTCAATCCAAAAAAATAGTAATAATGATATTTTTAAATGAGGTACTAGATTTAGAGTTAAAATGGATCTAAGTTGGTTATAATTACATGTTGATGAGAGAAGTATTTACACATCTCTCTTATATTGAGCACCACACCATTAAAATGGTTAAAACAAGATTTTATTTACTTTCAATTACTATATATATAATTCAATTTGAACATTTAAATATTTTATTTATGTTTGACATTGAAATATTTTTTGTATTATTAATATTTTTTTAAATATTACTTATCCACTTCATGTTAAAAATTGAAGGAATTACACATTTTACTTATATTAGATGTAAAAGGTATCTATGAAGAATAGAATATTTTTTTGTGGTGGGTCCATAGCCCAATGTTATTTCTAAACCAGTTAAGTAAATCATGCAAAAATATTATGCCTAAAATAAATGACATTCATACACAATATACAAATATTTTACCTTGGAAACTCAATTGGAAAAAGTTATTTCTTTTTAGTTGTCATATTTTTCATCCAGTTACAATGAAATATATATATAGAGAGAGAGAGATTTTCTCCAACCTCTAATACCCTAATTCCTAAAACAGAATTAGATTACAATGGATGAAAACCATTTGCTAATAAAGAAAAACCATTAGCCTAAAACCATCAACCAAAAAACCATGGGTCAAAAACAATTACCCAAAAGTCACTATCCAAGATTCTCCCACTTGTTGTGGACACATTACTTTTACTAAGTTAGCAATGGAGGGCATGACTGCCCATTCCTAACCTCCAATATTTTGTAAGGTGTCAGCTTTCACAAACAATACTTTCTTTCTTTCCAGGTGCACATCAATATGCTTGGTTTTGGAGTGATCAGAAGGGTTATTTTCCAAGAAGACAGCACTTTGACTATCACAACCTAACCTCATTGGTTGTTTTTAAACCCAATCTCTAAACACAATATTTGCAACCATACAACCTCCTTACTTGCATGAGTTCCTACCATGTATTTAACTTATGGAGTTGATAGTGCCACTACAAATTGTTTCTTATTCATCTCATTGATAGGTCCACCAAACAATGTGAACACATAACCTTTTGTAGATATTCTATGATCCAAATCTCCAACCTAGTTAGTGTAAAAAAATGCATGTACATCTAACATTTTCTTGTCGAGTTCTTCCTTGATACCAAATTGCATAATGTGTGGTGCCATGCAAATACCTGAAAATTATTTTTACCTTTGTCCAATGCTCCTTTGCCGATTTTTACATATACCTACTCAAAAATCACACTGCATGGGTAATGTCTGGTCCAGTGCATACCATGGCATACATCAACCTTCTAACAACACTAGCATAAGGAACACATGACATGTATTCTTTCTCTCCCAATGTCTTGGGGAACTATTCTTCAGATAGAATTGCACCTATAGGAATAGGGACCTTTACCAGTTTACATTCCTTCATATTAAACCCGTGAAAAACTATCTCAACATATTTTATTTGATTCACCCATAGTTTCCTATCTGCAAGATCTCTCTTAATCTCCATTCTAAAGATAAAATTAGCAGCAACGATATCCTTCATGTTGAACTTGGAGGATAAATGTGATTTCACCTCTTTGATAACCTTCATGTTGTTTCCAACCAACAACATGTTATAAACATATGAAACTACATACACAAATTGTTCACCAACCTATTTGAAATATACACAATCATCATGTTTGCTTCTCACAAATATCAATCCTAGTACGTATTCATCGAACATCTAGTACCACATCCTAGGAGACTACTTTAGACCATAAAGGGACTTCATTACCTTACCGACTAGCTCCTTCTTGCCCTTTATGATAATGATGGTTCTTTCATGTATATTTCTTCTTCCACTTCTTCATGTAGGAATGATGGTTTTACATCCATATGCTCTACCTCGAGATCAAATGTTGCAGCAAGAGACAATATAAATCTAATGGAAGTTAATTTTACAATGAAAGAAAAATATCACCATAGTCAATCCCCTCTACTGAGAATAACCTTTTTCTACCAGGAAGGCGTTATACTTCTCTACCTTGCTTGCTTCATTTAGTTTCATTTTGAACACCCATTTTATACCAATAGGTTTCCTTCCATCAAGAAATTCGACAAAATCCCATGCCTCATTTTTATCCAAGGAATCCATTTCTTCTTCCATGGCCTTCTTCCAAGGTTTTCTCTCTTCAAAATTTATTGTCTATGTAATAGATCTAGGTTCATCATTAATACAAGATAGAACAAAATCATAATGGATACCAAGTGAACTATACCTTGTAGTAGGCCTCCTTGAAAAAATAGACCTTAACTGGAGTATGTGGTCCCACCTCATCATTTGAATAAGATGATTCTACCTCCTCAAATGATTTATATAATGTATTCTTTAGCTTAAACTCCACTTTCTCTGGTTCTGGTTCTGGTTCTTTTGGTTCATCTTCATTCCTAGAAGTGCTTTCAACTTCATTGAAGACCACATCTCGACTGTACACTATTTTCATTGTTATAGGATTCCATAGTTTGTAACCTTTCACTCCATCTTTGCAACCGATGGAGATACACTTCTCTTCCTTATTGTCCAACTTGCTTCTCTTTTCCTTTGGAACATCCTCAAAAGCATTACACACAAATATTGTGAGAAGTGAAACATAAGGTTTCTTAGAAGACCATACCTCATGTGGAGTCTTTTCAACGCGTGTTGAAGTGGGTGACCGATTTACTATATAATAGGTTGTAGCAATAACTTCTACCCAAAATTCCTATGCTAATCATGCATCTATGAGAATACTTCTTTCTTTTTCCATTAACCTCTTGTTTATCCTTTCTGCCACTCCATTTTGCTAAGGTGCATATAGAGTAGTATTATGTCATGCTATACCAAACAACTTACAAATATGTTCAAATTATTTTCCACAAAACTCACCTCCATTATCCATTCTCAACACTTTCATCCTCTTGCCAATTTGGTTTTCCATAAGGGATTTGAACTCCTTGAATTTGCTTAAAACCTATGATTTATTCTTCAAGAAATACAACTATGTACTCCTTGATAAATCATATATAAAGAAAACATAGTACACAGATCCTCCTAGTAATGGAATAGGTATAGGACCAAACACATTAGTATGTATCAATTCTAGGATCTCTCTTTCCCTAGTAGAGCCAGAAGGGAAATTCCCTTCATTCTTCTTACCATATAAACGATGTTCACATAAATCAAAATATGATGCACATCCAGACATATCTTCAACCATACCTTTACCTTGTAATAATTGGAGACCCTTCTCCCTGATGTGTCCCAATCTTCAATGCCAAAGAAATGTATTATCTCCAAAGTGAAGCAAGGGCCTTGACTTCTTCATTTTCCCCTTTAAGAGAAATAATACTATTACACCCATCAGTGACTGTGCTTGCCAATATCTTATATATAGTTCCACACCAAAGGCCCCTCATCAACACCATTTTTGCTCAAACCATTTTGACCCCGTTCTTTTCAAATGCAACATGTACACCTACATCAACCATATTATCAACATATATCAGGTTCTTGGATAGATATGGAAAGTGTAAAACCCCTGGAAGAATTCTAACCCTTCCATCTTTCAACTGCAACTTTACTCTTCCACATTCTATGATTTTGGTTGGCCAATCATATCCTAGAAAGACATCACCATCACACCTTCCATACTCAAAGAACCACTCTATATGAGGATTCATATGAAAAGAGGCTGTGGAGTCGATGAATCGTACCTTACTTTTTGACTACATGTACATGTAGAATCCAAATACACACCCCCTCCTTTTTTTGAGGAGGAATTCCCTACCAAACGAGTAGTATCATTTATCCCTTTACCTCTTTCAACACTCCTGGATCTACAGTTCTTCTTAAAATTCCCTGGTTTACCACATTTCTAGCATACCTTCTTTAAAGGATCCCATGGAGATTTAGATCTTCCTCTAGATTTATATCTCCCTTCTGTAAACTAATTTATTATTTCTTTGGAACAACCCCTTACCATTAGGGCATCCATGTTGTGCTCTCCCATTGATTTTTCTTCTCATTTCCTCTGATAATATTGAAAGGATGCAACTACACCCTCAAATTTTATTGCAGATTGTTGATTGGTACTACATATTGCTACAACCAAGCTATCCCAAGACTATGGTAAAGAACATAGAAAGGTAATAAACTTATATTCTTCCTTCAAATTCTTTGTTAGAGAGTTTCCATCTTCCATCCTAAGATAAAACAACTTGTTTTGAAGAAACAAGTTATTTACTAGGGACTTCGACTGATACAAGTTCCCTAATTTTTCCCACAACTTCTTTGTTGTGTCTCTCTAGATAGACATTCAACAATATTGAATCATAGAGAAAGGAGAATAGTACGCATCTCCTTTATTTCTAACTTTTTCCAATCTTCTATTGACATAGAAGCAGGCTTAGTACTAGACTCACTATTCCTTATCCACTAGAAGATCCTCCATCTCTATTCCTTATCCACTAGAAGATCCTCCATCTTGAGCTTCCACTCTCGAACTAGTCATCATTCTTTCTATTCAAGAATTTCCACTAAAAAGCTTCTTTCAATAAAAGAATTACCACTAAAGAGCTTCCACTAAGCATGTTTATCAAGTCTATCACATGACCAAAAGAATTCAAACCCTTAGCAACAAAAGAACCCCTTTTAAGCCAAAATCTTGCTATTATACCAAATGTTAATTCTAAAGCCCTTTAGTAAATAATGCAAAAATACTATGCAATAAAAGAAAAAGTAAAATAAATGACATTGGTAAACTTCTCAACTCCTTTTTCTTTTTATTTATTTTTCATTATCATATTTTTCATCCATGCAAATGCAATATATAGCTCTGCTCCTTTTTCATTTTATTTCTTTTTCATCATCATATTTTTCATCCATGCAAATGCTCTATATAGAGATTTTCTCCAACACTTTTTTCTTTTAATTTCTTTTTCATTATCATATTCTTCATCCATTTACAATGCACTTTATAAGATTTTCTCCAACCTCTTATATCCTCATACCTAAATAGAATTAGATTACAATGGACTAAAAACATTTGTTAATAAAGAAAAACCATTTGCAAATAAAGAAAAACCATTAGCCAAAAAACCATTGGTTAAAAATCATCAACCAAACCATTGACCAAAAACATTTAACCACTATAACAAAGAATATAACACATATTCAACATAAAATTAATATAAAAATATATATAACAAAGAATATAACACATATTCAACATAAAATTAATATATATATATATATATATATATATATTACTTAAAATGAAGATTGTAACAGTAAATTTTTTTTAAATTAAAATATCTTAAACATAAAATTAATAAAAATATATATATATATATTACTTAAAATGAAGATGGTAACAGTAAATTTTTTTTAAAATTAAAATATCTTTAACTTATTTTATGTTTAAACGTGGGAGCCTAAAATGCCCTTTTAAATTTTTTTAAAATTAAAATATCTTAAACTTATTTTATGTTTAAACGTGGGGAGCCTAAAATGCCCTTTTACCTTTCGCTCTCAAATCAAATCATTACCTATTACCTTTCACTCTTGGGACAAATGTCCAATCTACTTTTATCTTTCACTCTCAAATCATTGGTACAAATCTCCCAATCTACTTTTACCTTTCACTCTCAAATCATCAAATCATGGGTACAAATCTCCCAATCTGCTGTGAAAAATTATATCCATATATAACGAAAATTGAACTTGCCAGACAAAATACTTGTAAAACTCTTTTTGATTTGATGACTTCAAAGAAAATTAGGGAGAGCAAACAAGATGGATTTCGATTTGATGGACTGCCTTATTATTTTTAAGCAAATTGGAAAATCAAGCGAGATATAACACGCAATTAGTGTTTTTAATAAAGCAAGCAAGACATAGCATACAATCTAATGACGTCTTGGAGTTTCAGTTCAGCCATTAATAGACCTTCAGATATGATATGGTGCTCAAACTCCAGAGAGATATTCTCATAATAAACTATCCATCCTTTAATGCAATTTAGATACATTCATTACATAACAACAGCAGGTTATCAAAATCATTCACGAAAGATCGATAACGTCGGATGCCTGCTGTTAATGAGATTAAGGATCCTCTCAAACGATAAGACATCACAGGGAATCCTGAGAGCTCCCTGGTGCTCGTATCCGAATTCCTCTACAGAAGCCTCCAGCAGCTCTGCAAACAGGGGATGGTTCAGAACGCTGGCATCTATCACAAATTTTGTAAGAATATCTTTCCCGACATACACAGGAAGGAATCCCTTGGGAACAATATTGCCATTTTTCTTACTGTCTGGATTCTGTCTACTTCTTTCGTTCTTCTTTATCTTAACAAACGCCAATGACCGCCTGGAGGAATGGATATCGGTAACTGTCTGTAGCAAACGAATCAAGTGGCGCATTATGGACGACATTACAAAGAAGCCAGCCTTAGCCAGATTTCGCAGAGCAGCTGGAGAAAATATGGCATAGAATACAAGGCCTCTGATCATCTGGAGAAAATATGGCATAGAATACAAGGCCTCTGATCATCTGGAGAAAATATGGCATAGAATACAAGGCCTCTGATCATCTGTTATAGAACTGAAAATCTACTACAGACTGTGAATACTGGAGGTCCGCTGCGCTGTACAATGATACCATACTTCCTGTACTTTGTTTTTTTCACAAAACAAAAAGGCATACTTCGTGTACTTCAATGTGATATTGTATTGTTTTATACGGCATAGTATTAAAGAAAAAATCGCACCCGATCCCAAAAGTCCAGTCAAATCTAACGTGGAGTGTCGGTCATTGAGCACATTTTGAATGACCGACTGAAAGCGTAAATGGATGGAATATCTAATGAGACTACGGACTACACTAAGAGGGCGACCAATATCTACCCTAAATTTTGGCCTTTATTTCTAAATCACATGCTCAAGTTGCTTACTGTTGTCTTCAAGGACAATGCCTTTGAACGGAGGAAAAGTCGAATTTGATTCCACTGTTTGTCCTTGGTTGCATTGAATGCTGAGTGAGGGTGTGTATTTAGTTTTTATGTCATGTCATTTCATTTAATTTAAATTAAATTATTAATGGATTTTTTTATATAGTATTTATTTTAATAATAATAATAATTTAATTTTAAGGTTATAATTAAGTTAGATATGGTGTATGAGATTTTTTTGGTAAAGATTTGACTGTTAAAGTGTACATAAGTATATATATTCTTTTGTTTTTTAGATTTGAACTTGTTACCAAATATATGATCCTCTTGTTTGTGGGACAAAGAACCCTGATTTAAGTGTTAAAGTGTACATACCCTACACACATTCTTAACATGTCAATATATTAATTGCATGTTTTTTTCTAATAGAAGAATTTAATATGTTATTGATATGAATTGAATAAATATGTTAATGATATGATATGATATGAATTGAATAAAAGAATTCAAACTAAACTTAATTAAGAAACTACATCTTAAAAAAAAATTATTCAAATTAAACTCAATTAACAAACTACATCTTAAAATATATATATATATATATATATTGAAAAGCTTACAATTTTTTATAGTAATAACGTACAACCTAAAATCAAACCACAATAAATCACAACCATAAATCTATATATAATTTTATAATAATCCCATTGAGTGAATAGCAATGTCCATTCTCTAAATCTGGCATGCACACAATTTTTTAATTGTAATTCTCTAAATCTGGCATGCACACAATTTTTTAATTGTAATTGAGGAGAGTGGCATGCACACAATTTTTTTTTAAAGACAGTTAACTAATTTCAGCCAATACCACTGATTCATTATATTTTGTGTACATAATGTTGTGTCTACAGTTAATTAGAAACATTTGAGACTTTAGATGGAATTTGATTGGTAAATTAAATTGTATGAGGCAATTTGCTTATCAACAAATGGTAATTTTTTTTTAGGAAATAGTCAATTTTTTTTATTAAATATGTTAAAATGTATATAAAAATTGTGAAAACATTCGAATTCAAATTTGAGGAGCTGTTTTGATTTGAAATTCCAACCTACTTAATTAAAAGATAATAAATTCTTAAATCAAAAATCTTTATTAAATATGTTAAAATGTATATTGAAACTGTGAAAACAGTAAAATTCCAACCCTACTTAAAAGATAATGGATTCCTATATGGGATAGATTAATTATTTAATAATTTAAAAAATAACTTACTCTTAATCCATCATCACCACGAGATAAAGGTGTAAACCAATAAACAAGTAACTTTGAAGTTGATATTGACTGTAATTAGTGAGTATACATGAAAGAAATTCCTTTGTAGTTGCGCCCAGCTGCAATGGTAATGTAAACAGGGCTATGCGGATTTGTTGAGTCATTCTTTCAATGTCGGCGCCCACAAACGTGCTATTCGTTTTGTAAGGCGATTCGAACAGTTTCCTTGTAAACCAGGCGTCGATCTTGACGACAAATCTCTTCTCATTGTATTCCGGTGCTCTGTTCACCCGCTTGCTGAATACTCGCAGAGGATTTCTCCCCCATATTCGACACTCTAGCGACCACTTCATCTAACTCTAAGACATCCCATTTTTAATATTATGATGGTATTCACAAGAATGATATGTAGTAGAGGAATTGGATGATCTCTCCGTTGTTGGAGAGCTCCATTGGATCACATCCTTCCCCAATGTATCCATAACATCTACCATACTGAGGGCATTGCGTATGGATCCGAGCCTTTAACCAGATAATGAACAGAAAGAAAAAACATATGACACGTGCATACACGCAATGACACACGCATACACTCAATAACAATAACAGAGATGGGGGTAACAATATCTTTATTGCTCAGCCAAACCAGTGGAGAAATGAATACAAATCGCATGGATCTACTTCAGTGTTTCTTTCTGGACATAAGTTTGAGAATCTTCTAATGTTCAATAATCTCGAGAACCTTCTAATGTTCAATAATGCAAAGTTTTAGAACCTTCTAATGTTCAATGATGCAAAGTTTTAGAACTTTCTAATGTTCAATAATGCAAAGTATGTGTTCTTAGAACTCAATCATTTTCATCTTGAAAACAATTTTTTGATACTTTGTTCAACCAATTAATCATCATTTCCATGGTTAATTTTCTATAGAGTACACAATCTATGGGTTCGAAAAAAACCATAGCTACAAAACACGTGCTGAAATCCTGACCTAAATTCCCCTCATAACCAATACTGCCAAACTTGCATCAGAAAATAGACTTTTAAACCAAGTCGTATACCATGGTTAATTTTCTATAGAGTACACAATCTATGGGTTCTAAAAAAACATAGCTACAAAACACGTGCTGAAATCCTGACCTAAATTCCCCTCATAACCACCAATACTGCCAAACTACGTGCTGAAATCCTGACCTAAATTCCCCTCATAACCACCAATACTGCCAAACTTGCATCAGAAAATAGACTTTTAAACCAAGTCTTATACTTATATGTCCATTTACATATTAACCACCAATACTGCCAAACTTGCATTAGAAAATAGACTTTTAAACCAAGTCTTATACTTATATGTCCATTTACATATTAAAAAACTCCACCTCCAACTATGCATTCCAAAACTCTACCCAAACCCACAGGTAGAGTCACATAGATTCCTACAGTGTCCCTTTACAAATTCAATCCATCAACACAAGCAATGTCTATGCCCATAATATTCCTGCATGAAATACACTGGATTTTCTGGTCTTTTCCACATCAATAAAAAAAACCTCCACATCGCACTACATGATCTTGGCCTCGAGATCTTGACAACCTCATATATGGATCAGAGCTTTTTAACCAGATATTGAATAGAGAAAAACCATATAACACATACATATACCCAACAACAGAGAGATTATGGAAAATAATATATTTATTGCTCAACCAAACCAACGAAGAAATCAATAGAAATCTCATGAAACACCTTATTGGCTTCCATATTTAACCAGGGGGATTCTCAAGAGTTTCTAAGCATAAGAAAATCCAAACCCTTAATAACTTCCAAATGTAAGTGCATGAGTATGTTTTGTTACAACCCAACACATTGCAGGTGAAATTCTTAACCCAAACCACATGTTTAATGACTCTGCTCATCTTATGTATAATGTTAACATACAATAGTATATGTAAGAAGATATTTTTGATTGTTTGCTCTATTTTAATAACAGTATAACTTTTAAAAAATAATATTTTATGCTCATCTTATGTATAATGTTAACATACAATAGTATATGTAAGAAGATATTTTTGATTGTTTGCTCTATTTTAATAACAGTATAACTTTTAAAAAATAATATTTTAATTTGTAAAGATAACAATATAACTTTTAAAAAATTAATATTTTAATTTATTATGCATTACAAGAATTTAGAAAACTTAAAAATCTAAATTAAATAAATCTACATTGATATGCTTTTATATATATATATGGTTGGTATGGTTCAACTCATCGCGGGTATATATATATATATATATATATATATATATGACTCAAAGATGACTTGCAGATTTATCTGTACCTCAGAAAAACGTAGATTTATCGGTATCTCAGAAAAATGCAGGGTGGATTGGTATATTTGTGGGTTTTTGAATTAATTGGAACACTTTCGAATTTGAAAGTTGAAACAAAACCAAAAATAAAGAGAGTGAGTAGAAATCTTACTACATAAGTAAAAGCCGTGAATTTGAAAGTTGAAACAAAACCCAAAAATGAAGAGAGTGAGTGGAAATCTAATAACACAAGTAAAAGCCATGATTCCAAAAATTCTGGTTACATTTAAAAAAATCCAAATAATAGATCAGATAAACTGACATCACAGTCTTGGTCTCTATCATGTAGGAATGGTTCTTGCTTCGTCAGAATTTTGACCGTGTGATATTTGAATTATAATAAAAATCAGAATTTTGCACCCTGTGATATTTGAATTATAATAAAAATCTCTAATCAGAATTAAAATTTTAGGCAAATTCAACTTCAATTTATGGGACCCCTTTGATACACTTTTAATTATCAACACCTTACTTAGATCGTAATCCTTATCACTAATACAAAGGCTCCTGATAACATTATTTGATCAAGGCCTCATTTTTATCATTAATATAATATAAGAGAGTAGAACTACTAACCAATAACAATAATGAAAACTTCAGTTTAACTCTAAATCAATTGAATTAACTTTTTGATTAAAAAATATATTTTCACCTCTATAACAAAATTAGAGCCATTACCCTAGCTTGGTGATGAGATGATGCTAATATCATACCACTAGATGTTCATGAACATGATTGGTTGGCTTGTGATGAGACCTCGTATCCTCCAACTAACCTTTTAATCATTTTTAATCATATTTTATTGTGGTTCCCACTTTATTCAAAGATAAGTGTTTCATTGTTTTCTTCAGTGATCCTGGGCGAAGCATCTAGAAGGTGCATACATAGGATTTTATCTTTTACCCAACATCAATCCCTCTGGGCCTTCAACCCTTTCTTCCCATAGAATGAGGGAAAACCTCTTCTCGGGTCAATACACCCTAAAATCCCAAGAGATAAGGAAATGGGGGGGAACAATAATGGAAAGTGGTAAGTATAGTCAGGAAGAGTACGATGGCTCTTCAAGGGAGTCCCTAGTAGAAACTCCATCCCCAAGGAAGACTAGTTACTAGGGCGCAATGTCAACCACCAAGATGAAGCACGAAAAAAGACATAATGTCCAAGCATATGTCATGAAATCTAGAGAAATCCGAGATACAACATACTCAAATGCCTTAAATATTGAAATGATGCGCACCATAATAATGACTTGTACCCCATGGAGCAAGGCCCACTTCCTTCTTGAATCCAATTGATGTGGTGGATGTCATCTGAAAATATGCGACCTCTGTGGTGAGAAGTGTCTCCATCTGTGCAAAATGATATTGTTGGTAATGTAGTCTCTCGGAAATCCATATCTACAACCTGAGGGCCTCGAGACATAATCTCCATAGTTATCCACAAAATGGGGATAACAGTTCCAAAAGCCAAGTGCTCAAAGGAAGTGATAAAATATTCCACTGTGAACACCATAACGAAGCTTGGTGAGGTCATCAGTAATGTCATGCAGATAAAAATATTATTCCATCTAAGTGACTTGGGCTATTGGATCTGAGCCATCAATTTTTTTCACCTCAACTCTAGGAAGACGATCTCATTATTGGAATGAAAGTTCAAAGTATTGGAAGAGTCAACACCTTCAATGTTGGGGTTAGGGCCAGAGGAGGAAGGACTCTGGGATTTGGTCATGAATTGTTTGATAGTGGAGTCGAGTTCATCTATTCAGCTATTGAGATGGTCCTATATGTAGTCGACTTTCCCATGAATGAATATAATTACATTGTTCACTTTGGCATGAGTGGAAGTAATGTCATTATTAAGTTTCTAATTGGTTTCTTCTTGGTGAGTGAGAGCCATTAGGAGATGAGGGGTGGGTCCATGAACAAAAAAGCAGATAAGTGATATATACCACTACAATAAGGGAAACAAGAGGAAGACAATGGGATAAGTGGGAAATAAGGGTGTCAGGAAGGGTATGGGTCCACGAGGTAAAAGGTAAAAGTTAAAAATAATGGGTATCACAATGATTAAGGGTGAAAAGGAGATCAATGGGATGAGCCTCAAACAAGGGTTCATACATGAGCCATATATATATATATATATATATATATATATATATACTCCTTTCTCTCTCCGATGGATGTACCTTGGGTGGTTAGGAATGATTGTTACCCTCTCCACCCGGGGTTCAATTCCTTGTAAGTAACATGTGATGTCATTAAATGAGTCTATATGATGCTCTTGTTGTTGAACCTCCAATATTATGAAAATTCTCAGCCTCCACATGTTCTCTAAAACAGATTTGGGAGGGGGTTTCCATGGGCTGATAATGATGTCGGTCTTTGGTATAGATTACACTACATGTGTAATACTCAACATGAATAATACCAGGTGTTGAAATACCCAAATTGTAATAGAAAAAATGTGTGGTGATTTCGCAACTTGATCGAGGAGGTAAAAGGTTATGCTGACCAAAATATTTTTTGTTCCTTATCTTGTATGTTACCCCCACATGTTTAGGGTTTACTTACGGGTGCCTATGGACAAGGGTTTCCCTTGTGTGATAAATATTTTATATAGAATAGTCACTCACCTCAATATCTTAGGAACCAATTAAAAGTGAAGGTACCCTTAGCCATGCTACTTGATTACCCATGTAATAGAGAGTATATTCTCGAGTGCTCTTCTCGATGGAGCTATAACAGTCAGATGACCGATAAGTTGATCTATAGCTGGTTTCAAAAGACCTAGGGAACTCTCGATATATTTGTTAATTTTATGGAAGTGTTGAACATGTAGGAATTTTTTATATGATTGCCCCACTGGGGGGTGCCAGCGATTGGCATAGGGTGTCCAACAAGGTGAAAGTTTGGTTTTTAAGAAACCTCATGAAACCGTATGTATTTCCTACATGTAGTATTACCTAGCCATAATTTTACCCAATGAATGAAATCTCTATACTTTCAACCTGTAATACATCTACCTTGGATAAAGTAACCCACAATTCCTTGAGGAAAGTGCTATGATACAACTTCTAAGGTACCAGATGTAATGTAGTATGCAGAAAGAGTAATATTCAACATATACCAATGGAACAACAAAATATTGAGAAGGCAATGCAAACAATGTGCCTTTGTTCAAGAGACAGCAATAATTTACACCTCTAGTAGAGAAGAGCTCTATTACATTAAATCTCAAGACAAGGCTTTCTCATGCCTCCTACTCTTATTTGTACTAATTCTGTCTTCTAAAGACAATCTAGAGGGAGATCTTTCTATAGAATTGGGAAGCTTCTATTAGGTCTTCCTATATTGAAGAGCTCTATTACATTAAATCTCAAGACAAGGCTTTCTCATGCCTCCTACTCTTATTTATACTAATTCTATCTTCTAAAGAACAATCTAGAGGAAGATCTTTCTATAAGTGGAAGCTTCTATTAGGTCTTCCTATATTGACTTGTTCACATTTATTAAATAGGATTTATTAACTAATGTTGGCCTTTATTACATGGAAAATATATTATTCTATCTAGGTGAGGGGTTAGGGAGATTAGGTCCCTAACAACTTCAACACAAAATGAATTAAAATAGTTTAAAATAGTTTAAATATCATTATTATGATAGAAAAAGATGGAAATATGACACAAAAGTAGAAAAAATACAAGTAAGAAGCTAGAAAGTGTAAATATTTTGTTAGATTTGTATTAAAATTTTCATTTCTATTTAAGTTTAGTTTTTTTCTTAATTTATTTGAAAGAAAACTTTATAATAAAATTGTGAATACGTTCCTATATTTCGTAAATAGTATCCTATAAATTCATAAAAGTTCATTACGACACTTAATAGGTAGAGATATTAATTGAAACAAAATTCATTAAAGTTCATTATTACACTTAATTGGTAGAGATATGATTGAGACATGCCACAAAGATAACCAATTTAAAGAATCTAATTAAAAACTTAATTCAACCACTGAATTGACCTACCAAACTATTTAGATTTATACTTATTTAGATTGCAATTAAATAATGATTTGAAAGTTAATTGGAAACCAAAATCAAATATATCTTAATTTTATTAACACTTTGAAAAGTGTAAAATCAATTCAAAATAAATCAATAAAAATTTATCCTAATTTTCACTGTTTTCTGTGTATCGAGTGTCCGGGAAGTGATCATTAGAGGGGCTTCCTCCCAAGGAGATTAGCCACATAGCCACCCCACCTATCGACACATGCCAACCCACCTCTACATTTGTTACCTTTTATAAATAACCCTGGTCATGGTAAGGATCTGTGCACCACCTGTACAACTGCTCTCTATGGTTGTCAAGCTCACACTCAAGGGGGATTTACCTTGTTGGCCAATATCTTATCACATTCATTCATAAAGGGGGTTTTTAAATTGTGAAAAATAAAGTCAATATATTGTAGTTATTGGGGGGGGATGTGGGGTCTCAGTGTTGGTTGTGGAGCCTGATTATGTTCCTGATTCAGAGGTCTTTTACTTTCAGCCGTGTTTATACCCCATGAAGTATTTACACCCCAGACGTATGTACACTCTTCCACGTGAGGGAGTGCAGGGGGGGTACCCCCTTTGCGGGGTCTGGGGGGGCTATCCCCCTGGTTGTGGTGTCCGGGGGCAACCGGGCCCCCAGCGAGGGTTCAGGGGCAGCGTCCCCCGATGGGGGTTCGAGGGAGAAGCGCCCGAAGGAAAAATTGACTTGTAAATGTATATTGTAATTTCATTGTAAATCTAGACCGTTCATTATAATATTGCAGATCTAACGGTAGAGATTATGTTAGGGTTTTCTGCCCTAGAAGGCAACCCTTTTTATGAGGAAAATGTATTATGGCTATGGTTGATGGCGAATATTGTATTCTAGGATAAGAGACTGTGAGAGAAAAAAGAGGAAGTTACAACGAGTTTGTTGTATGTTGTATCCCTTCACATGCTGGATAATAATAAAGGGAGGACATGGCAATTTCTCTGGTGGATGTAGCCCACACTGGGTGAACCATGTAAATCTGTGTCTCTATTGTATTGTGTATCTTCTGTGTTTTGTTTCCTCATTTTTTTTGTTTTATTGCTCCATGGTCCTGTTTTTCTAACAACTGATATCAGAGCGAAAGGTAACTCACAGGAAAAGAGGGTTCCTGGTTCAAGTGGGAGCAATTTCAAAAGATGGAAAGTTTAGGGTCAAGAAATTTAACTGCCAAAAATATCAGTTATAGAAGATGCAGATGGAAGACTATTTATATAAGAAGGATCTATT
>SNQJ01S0120253.1:0-27211 GCA_010110895.2 Picea sitchensis | reverse complement strand
GTCATGCATAGATGAAGATGGATCAATGTGTTGTCATTGATATATGATGCATAGATGATGTCATGCATAGATGAAGATGGATCGATGTGTTGTCATTGTGATATGATGCATAGATGGATTGATGCATTAATGTATTGATCGATGGATCATGTGGTCGTGCATGGAATCAATGACAAAGGGACAATGTCATAGTGATGTGTTGTCATGGGTTATTCCAGTTGGATTGATGTAAAGATGACTCATTATTATCTTGTCATGGTTTATAGGAAGTACAAATGGATGAACTCCAAAGTGGTCCCCTTATGGTGAAATCCCTCATGGGAAGACGTTTTGTGATTGAGTTATTCTAGAAGTATGGTTATTGAACCAAAGATTAATTATATAATAATGAGATAAAGATCAGTGAATTTTTCAGTGAAACTATCCTAGATGGATATTTATTGTCATGTCATTTCTGGTGGTATGTGGAACGCCACATAAATCCTCACGGTTAGAAAGTTATGGTCATGTGAAGTTGGAGAACCCTCATGAGTCATCTAGAAGCCCCAAAGGGTCAAAGTAGTCAAAGTGGTTGCAAAGAAGAAATTATTTAAATAATAAAGTGAAGTGATGAGTGTACTATAAGTCAAAGAGAATTATTTAAATAATAAAGTTAATGGAGAACTTACTAATTATGGAAAGAGGTTATAAGTGGGTTAACCCTGAAATAAGGAAAGTGGGTTAAGTGGACAAATTGCTATGTGAACAAGTGGCTAAGTGGACAAAGTTGGACAAAGGTGGTTGTTTGGACAAAGTGGTTATGTGGAAAAAGTGGATATGTGGACAAAGTGGCCAAGTGGATTCTTCTAAAGGAAGTTACTTGGACAATATAAATAAGAGAGAAAGGGTCTCTTGGTCATGCAAATTTCTTGAGCATATTGAAGATATATTATGGGTGAAATATTCATTGCAGGTAGTCATGGACGCATCAAATTTTTCGTAAGTCTGAGATCTTGACAGTGAAAGTTTCGAAAGTTCAGAAACCCTAGTTTTTGAAGGATTACGTGGTATGTAGTGAGCCAGAGAGCGTACATACATGGGCTGCAGTGAGGCAGGAAGCATACACACATGGGCTAAAGGAGAGAAGAGTGCATACAATTGGAAAGATTCATGGAGATTTGAATGAGATTTGGTACCAGGTTCCTGAAGTCTGAAGCAAATTCCAGATCGACATTCTATGGGATCAGATATGTCATAGAAGCTTTTGGTATGGTTGCATAGTTGTATTGATGGATACTTTTTCTTATTATATGGAAATAATTAAGGCATTCTTGGTATGCCTGTTGTGATATGGTTTATGTTGGTTGATTGATTGAGTGAGAAACACTCTTATGTTTCACTACTGATATGGTTTCCATAGTATACTAGTTACTTATACATGATTAGGTAACATTCATATTGTATGGTTGAGGAGCATGAGTAAGTTTTTGGGCAACATAGATGTGTTGTAATTGGTTATGGTACAGATTGGATAGTCAAAGACATAAGTGGATGTGACAGAGGATGCAGAAGATCTGAGTTTTCAAGGGGAGATAAAACCCTAGTTCTTTAGGAGGCATACACAAGTTGCAATATAGATAGGTTGCGTACATATGCGGGATTCACTATAGGTAGGGCATGTACATACGCGTGCTGCACTACTAACAGGTCGTGTACCTATTGACATATTGGTATCTGTTGAGGATTGAATCCTCTTGTCAGTTGGTGCTGAGTTGTGTAAGTTGAGTCTTGCATTGCAGAGCTAGTGCTCTTGTGGAGTTGATACTCTATTAAGTTGTTACTGATAAAACCCCAAGGATTGTAGTCCATAATAAAAGAAAATTGTACCTACATCTTGTGTTCCTTGTGTTTTTTGTGGTGATGGCTTATTGATGATCTATGTTGGTGATATATGTTTACATACAACTAGTTATAAATTGACATTAATAAGTGATGAGTAAATTGTGATTCCTAACTAAGGAGTTTTTGTGAAAGGATGTGAAAAAGAGCCCTACACTGATTCACCCCTCCTCCCTCTCATTGTGATCGGTGTGTCCAACAGGTATTTCTCCTAAAAGGTGGTCTCTATGGCGTTTTCTAAGATGTGCCTTCCCCTAAACATTTTTAATATCTATGATGTCATTCGAGAGTTTTTTTAATTATTCTTCGAAGACTATCCATGTCTATAATCTCTTTGTATTTTTTCTCATCCGTAGTTTTGATTATGGTTTGTTTCTTGACAGGTGGAAAAGTTTTCTTTTCTTTTGATGGCAATTTACCCACAATGCTCATCATTTCTTTTTCCACATCCAAGGTTCCTTGAAAAGTCTTAGTGAATGTTGTTTTCCTAGCTCTTTTGACAAACATGGAAATTGAAAAAGGAAGAGTTGTGGTATAAAATTCAATGATTGCATTGGTGGAAGGCCTAGAATATTTAGGAATTTTATCCATTAGTGCTAGAAATATTTGATTTTTTTCTTTGAGTTCATTCTCATCATAGGCAATTCTAACACCAATGTTGTTGGGGTTTTATCTTCACCAAATTTCTTCATGAATGTAGTTTCAAATTCATTCCAATTGGTCATTGATCCTTATGGTAATGCAAAGTACCAAGTAGATGATTTCCTTTCAAAATTATATGGAAACAAATGGAAAAAAACATCTTAATGTTGTAAATTCATTAAACTTACTTCTTACATGCATTTACTTACATGACCTTTTGGTGACTCGTTTTTATCAGGATCAAAATTGGGTAAAAATGGTTCTGGATGCTTAGGAAAATCAGGAGTAGGTCCTAGAATAGAAACAAATCCTAGTGCAAGCGACCATCTTCTGGGTACATTAGCCATGTTTCTTCTTGAATATGGTATCTGACTTCTTTAAGGAGACTGTCTTTGGCTTCCTTGAGAACATTGTCTCAGAATTCCTTGAGACGACTCCTTGTTGAGATTCTGAAGGAGTATAAGGAGGAATTTCTGGAGGAGATGGTGGTTTACCATCATCACCTATGAAATGAATTCCAGTCTCTTCTATTCCTTGAGAAATTTTTAACAATTCAAAAAAAGGGTTAACTCAAGAGGAAAAATCAATAACACTTGTTTGTGATCTCTGAGATTGTTTACCTTTTGTAGGGATTGTGAATTCAATGAGTGATAGTCCAAACTATTCTCTTTGTGATATGGTCAAGATTCTAGACAATTATAGTTGAGGATTAATGAATGCAAGTTTTTCAGTAGTTGTAGAGACTACAACTTCAGTCTATAATGTAGAAATAGGGTCACTTTTTTCGTCTGAATAGACATATAAAAAACTATGCGTTGCTTGTTCTTTGAAATTTCACTGGTATATTTATGAAGAGAGATTCTTTGTGGAGGTGATTTAGTATGAGATGACTAAGATGACTTGGAATTGCAGGATGATTTAATAGCCATGCATATCACTCAGCCCTCCTTCTAATGCCAAAATTGTTGATAGCCGGAAAAATTCCTTCTACCAACAATGTCGGAGGATCAACCGATGGTATATCCCAATTAGATCTTCTCTCATTTGTGATAGTGATCTCCACCAGTATATGGGTCGGGTTTCCACCTAAAGGTTTTAAAATTAAACACAAAATCGAGAAAATCTAACAAATTGATTCTAAGTATCTAGCTTAAACTAATTAAATATCTATATTGTCTATGGTATCTTTAATTAGATATTAATACTAAGTTGTCCTAGCTAGGAGCATATATCACTGAAATCAAATACAAGACAAGATAATAATTGTTGAATTTTAATAAAAGAATTTACAAAAATTCATTAATTTTAAGTGAAGATACATATAGTTTTCCAAATAAATAGTCATTCAAAAAATCTGACATGTATTCTCATATCTAATCAAAATATCAATTTGAGAACTAAATGAATTTTGAAAGAAATTTCACACAAATATATAAATCATAGAAATGCAGAAACATACAATTTCACATTCACATAGAAATATTTCTTGAGAAAGATATGAGCCTTTAGTTTTTCATAAAATGTTTGATAAAAATATACAAGATTTGAATGCCAAGTTTTCCAGCCCCTACTTCATTCGAGGAATGCCCTATTAATACCCATAAATCATATCATTTTAATTATTTATGTTACAACTAATTCCTCCAAATTAGGTGTTACTTTGTTACATGAGAAGAGGATAGTATTTATTTTTTATTATCTTTCTCTTAAAAATATGATTCCCATTTACTAAAAATATTCGTCATATGCTCAAGGAGGGGATGTTTTAGACCACTTAGGCCTAATTCACATTGATACATTTTGTTTAATATTTGTGAATTTTTCTTTTTTAATTTCAAAAAGAAAGATGAAAATGATTTGGAACACTCCGAGGGAATTGTAACATATTCCTTCAACATATCACTTTTGATTGTACTAATTTGAGAAGTTAATTATGTACTGGTATGCCTTTTCTATTCCAAATTGACAACATAGAGATTGCTCGGAGCTGCATTCCCTAAATACTCATTAGTTGGAATATTTTAGTCTTCAATGATATCCATAGCTTGATCCCATAATTTGGAACACAATTGATTGGAATCCTTAACCAAACCATTTGTAAATTATTTAGAATTAATCTAGGAATCTAATAAAATATGGACCTGGGCCCTTTCTATGTTAGTCAACCTTGGAATGTCTTCATGTTCCTTTTCATTTTTTACCTCCCAAACTTTGATCTTGTAAAAAGATGTTTGAGCAACTTTATGTTCTTCCACCTGGATCTCTATTTGATCAGTTAACTTAAGCAAATCATTGCGATATTGCTGAATTTAACTAAGTTTGATATAGACATTAACTTGAACATCTTTTAGTTTGGAGTTGACACTTAATAGTTCAGACTTGACGAATTCAATACAACTCTTCTCTTCATTCAATTTATTTACCTGTTCTTCCAAGGTATTCTTTTTCTTCTAATAATACTCAAACATTTCTTTTAACTATAATTCCTATTTATTTCTTGTGACATAAATTTCTTTTGGATATTCTTCTTCTAATTTATCAATTTCTATCTTATGTTAATCCTTAAGCAAAAAAGTTGTGTGAATCATGTTGTTCCTCAAGTTGATTGATTTGATGCTGATGTGCCTCCTCAATTAAATACTTCTAATCTCTAAGTCTTTCCTCAAGAACAATGATTTGTTCCTTTTGCTTCTCCATTCCTCATACAAGCTCATTTACATTCCATGCATTAGCACTAGCAAAAACCCATAAAGAAAAAGTTGTTTCTTGTGCAACTTTTTATGGTTCTTTTCCTACAACATTCCATGCCAGGAACTGTCTAGAAGTTTCTTCCTCAAGTACCCTTATTTTTGTTTTCTTTGGTATATCCCTCATAATTCCTTTCTTAGAACTACTAAAGAAGTATTCTCCTAGGGGTACCACGGTCTCTTTTACTAGTTCCAATTGATTTAAGGACAATGCTAAGGGAACCATTTCTCCACTAATAGTAGAAATTGATGTAACTGAGATGGTTGGTTTATTTGTAGCTTTGATTTGTGAATATTTAGCTACTAGAATTTTACATGGATTTCCTTCTATCAAAGTTACACCTTTTGATACAAGAGTTTATGGTTCTGTGCTTCTCCCTTTTGTGGAGGACTTGTTCTGATGTTCATTACCATATTTGTCCTTTTTCATATATTTAACTAACTCATCCTTGTTTTGTTATGCATTATGCTTATCCTATGTTGATTTGCCTATGTTCTATTCATTATTCTACCTATCTTGGGAAGATTCATCTTTACCCTGATGCTTAAGTTCTATTTTTTGAGATGGTTTTCCTTGCTAGATGTATTCAACACCCATAATTCTTTCCTTTTCTTCATAAAATTTACTTGATCTTTCATTTTTCTAGGCCATCACATTTTCCTTCCTCTTAATATATTTAATTCCTTCAATTCTCAAAATAATATCTTGAACATTTTCAACACCTTTGAATATAATATCAAGAGGAAATTGTTCATGTTGATATGATTTTGAATATCTAACCATTCTATGTTGATTTTTAACCACATCTTTTGGATCATGCATTTTGAAGTTTGTATAATGTAGCGATATATCCTCCAATTGTTTATCCTCCTTTCTTGCATTTTTTAATTTAACAAAGAATAAATTCCAATCTTGAGAGGGAAAGAAGGCCATATTTTCTTTGAATTCATCATTAGGGAAACAATTGTTCTTGTAGATACAATTTGAAAAGTTATTTCTCTTAACAATATCCTGTCAGGGACATATTTTGGCAACAAATGTGGGGCTGTTGCACAACCATAAACCTAATATAAGAAAATTTTTCATCTAGGAACCAGTCTCCAATATCCATAAGTGTTTTTTTATGCCTCTGAGTAAATCTATCAGTTGAACACTTGAAAAAAAATGCATACAAGGGTACAATATAAATGTCACAAATATCATAGAAATGGTAATTGTACTTAATATTTTAGAGTATGGAGTAAATTGAGTGAATAGGAAGTTGGTTAGGTCCACAATTCTATTTTATTAGTGGAAAATGAGTTTTTGCACACACAACATCAACTAGATATGTAAACATCAAGAAAACAATAGTATATCATGGTGGGAATTCAAATGACTTATTTATGGCCTATTGAACATTGGTTGATAAAAATTGGGCCCAAATAAATATTGAACCCTTATTGGTTATCTGATTCAATATTGGAACCCATTCTAATCTAATGTGTTGGGAGACGTTTTCACCATATATTTTGTAGAGCATGGTAGCTACTGACATATAGGGTTCCTTGAGATGTTGAATTGTATAAAGATTATTTGAATTGGATTTAAATGATGTAGGATCACACCACCAATCTCTAATTAAGACAAAGATTTCCACATCTTGTTCTTTTGATACCCGACTCTCAAATATTTTAGAAATGGTTTATATAAACTAACTTTAGGTGGGCTTAGTTTATACATATCATTCAAATAATTTATCTTGAAAGGCCCTACTACTTGGAGAGATGCATCAACAATTGTGCAAGTTTCAAGATCGATATGTGAGAGAATACAACATACCATATCATAGTATGGAAAAATTACAGGCCTTGCAACTATTTGGTGAAGGTTTGATCTTCTGATATCTTGAAACGTATCCATGTCCCCATTGTCATCATCAAGAAAGTTTCCTCTTTCGAACATTTCATAAATATGGATCCACTCTAGGCATACCTTTAACCCCGTATTGTAGGAGGTATCAAAGAAGAAAGATGAATTAGGGTTTTTCTCTTCATCATTTTCTTTGTCCTCTGGATATTCAGTCTTGAGCTATCTTCTCTTATCTTTCTGAGCCATACTTCTTGCATATGCCACAATTATAGGATAGGTTAAGAGAATTTAAAATAAACCCAAAAGAATACATTCATATATTGGGTTTTAACTAGATACCAGAACTCAAATGTGATTTGGAAATAAAAATTTGCTAATCCATGGTTGTTGTGTGAATCTCCAAGATGCATAGAGCATTATTTATTTCTTTAAAGGATTTTAGTTATGTAACTAAGTGAAAAATATCTTTGAACAATTTAAATGAGTGCCATGGATTTCATTTTATGTGAGGAAGTCGATTCTTCATCAGAAAATTGTGAAGTTTTCACAACAAAAGCAACTAGTAGAAAATGAACACACAAAAATTGTGAGAGAGAAGATAAGAGAGTGGAATGAAATGATTTTATTAATTGAATTCCACACTCAAATAGTGAATAATTTACGATAGATATAGGCTACATGAGTAACTAATTTTCCATAGTAGTGATCTAGAGAGATCTAGACACTCACTAATAGACACTAGAGTGAATTTCCATCTAGTCCTACTTAACTGGCCATGAATCATTAGTTAATTGAATAATCACTAGTGGAGTGAGGAGAGAATAATGAATTCACATGTGTGGTGCATTATTGGTGATGATTCCAAGGTAAGTACACACTCATGGTGATGATATTGAGGTATGCATGCAAAACTTGGTGATAATACCGAGGTTTTCAGGCAAGACTCCATTCCACTAGTATAAATGAGGTGTAACGAACTCAAGACTAAATAGGATGTGGCACCCTCATCTAGGGGAGAATATCTTTAACCAGGGGCACCCTCAACAAAGACTAGACAACCTAGGAAAATAAATACTAGGTGAGTGTGTAATATCTCCAACACACCCCATGAACATTACTAGGGTGTAAATGATGAATGGGTACCAAAAAAAAGGCTACGTTAGGTACCCATTGTACAATGAATCTAAGAATGAAACAATGAAAAATATAGGAAAGTGGGAAAACCTCATGGGAACCCCCCCTCAAAGTATATTGCATCAAAAAGAAGAAGGAAGAATGGTAGTTGCTAAGAAATTGTGTCCTTCACTCCAAGACGATCATGCAAAAGGTGGAACTTCTCCTCATAAAATGTCTTGGTGAAGATGTATGTAGTTTATTCGAAGGATGGAAAATACTACGAATCGATGATCATATCATGTACTAGCTCTTTGATGTAATGCATGTGGATCTCTATGTGTTTGGTCCACTATTGTTGCACCTGGTCTCTATAAAACTTGAGAGTACTTTGATTGTCACACCAAATGAAAATCGGATGATGAAACTGGATGCGAGGATCGATGAAGAAGTTATGAAGACAAAGTGCCTGAATAGTGACATTGACTGCTCCTTTGCACTTAACCTATACTGACAATATAGAAATAGCTGATTTATTTTTACTCGACCAACAGATGGGACCAGAACCAAAACTAAGCTCATACCCACATGTGGACTTGCAATTTTTGTTATCTCCAACCCAATTAGAAATGGTGAAGCCCATGAGATCCAATGCAAAAACTTTTGCATAGTGGATCCTATAACCTATGGTTCCCTGAATATATCTAAGAATTCACATTGTATCCTTCCAATGTAGCTCATGGGGCTCCTACATGTACTTGGAAACTGGCCCTACTACATATGAGAGATCCGAATAGGCGTGGGTCAGAGATAGAAGACTCTTGACAAGCTATCTATACAAAGTGTTTTACACCATTGGTATATCCCTACCATCCTCAAGATGTACACCAGACAAAAAGGGTGTGGTTTTTGACTTGTAGTCGGTCATGTGGAAACTAACCAAGAGATCCCTGGCATAAATAGTCTGAGATAGCTTGATTCTTGAAGAATCTTGACCGATTTCAGGAATAAGGAAATAGTGTAGTGGACCCATGTATGTCATAGAAAACATTTCATGCAGAATGTCTTCGACCACAACAATTGTTGAGGCCAAACTTCTTATGATCAGGAGGTCATCAACATAGAGAACTAAGTTCAGTAAGGAGTTTGAGGTCCTTAGCATGTAGATGTTTGGATCTGATTTGCATCTGACAAAGTACAGAGAGAGAAAGTAGGAATCCATATTTGTATACCATGTTATAGGTGCATGTTTGAGGCCATAGAGGGACTTCTTCACTTAGCACACTAAGGATGAGTTCTGAATTGAAACCTACGAATGCTCATGTAAATATCCTCTAAGAGATCCCCATGAAGAAAAAAATTCTTCACATCCATTTGGTGAACTTCCCACCCTATGGCTATTGCGCCAATCAGATAGAGTCCATATTTTCTATGGGAGCAAAGGTATCATCATAGTCTATCCTGTGAATTTGCAGAAAGCCTTTGGCCACTAGTCTTTTGTAATACCTCCTCACATGCCCTTCTATTTCTCTTCTTGTTCCTATAGACCCATCTACATCTGAAAATATTTATGTTTGAAGGAAGCGGAACCAAATCCCAAGTCTATTTCTTGAGGAGAGAGTTTTACTCCTCTTTCATGGCGGCTTCCTAGAAGGGATTCCTTACAGCCTCTACATAGGTTTATGAGTTTGAAGCTAGAACCATATAATAATGCATGAGAAACATTAGTTCATTAGTTGTGAGTGCATAAGGAATATACTCAAATTGATACCTCATCCTCCTCTGATCTTCTAGATCCCCCACAAGGTCTCTTTTTGCATGTAGGGTGGTTTGTTCCCACTTGGGAATCTATGGTGTCTAAGCATCTGCACAATGATCATCGACATGCTTATCATATTATGAATCAGATTCGAATCTTAGATATGAACCATGATTTCAGTGAGTGGACTCATAATAATTTATATTTGGTGCAACTAGTCGTACATAGGTATTTACATGTGGATCCAATGGTGCACGAAAGGGAGTTTCCTCAAACTGAACATTGTGCTCAATGATGATCCTGTCAATAGAAGGGTTAAGTAACTTGTAAACCTTCACACCATATGGATATCCCATGAATATGCATGAAGTACTATGCAGATCTAAGGATTTCCTCTTTTCATAGGGTACGCGGGCCCATGCCCATGATATGATTATTTTGAAATGAGTGACTTTTGGTTTGCTGCCACTCCATGCCTGAAATGGGGTCCAATCCTTGAAATATCTATGAGGAGATATGTTTTGAATGTGGTTGGAGAAATTAAGTGCCACAACCCAAAGCTTAGGCGATAGAGATCTTTTATACAACATGAAAATGGCCACCTCCTTAAGGGATTTTTTCTTCCGCTCGGCTACTCCGTTCTGCTGTGTAGTGTAAGGTACTATGTGTTGCAGTTGTATACGTACCTATGAACAAAGATGTTGGAAATATTGGTTCATATATTCCCCCCCATTGTTCATGCAGAGGATTTTGATCTTTCTCTTAGACCAAGTCTCTGCATGTTCTTTGAAGTCTTTGAGATTGTTGGCACAGGGGCAGACCCAGGGTTCAATGCTAAGCAACGCACCAACAAAACCTCGACTACTAGCCCTTTCGGAAACACCTATGAAGCAGGAAAAGTATCACCCGAGGTAGAAGTAGGGGGGTTATAGGACGTAGGTGTCTGTAACCAGGCTGGGACACAGATCTATGATAAAATCACCTCACAGAATGTTCTATTAACTCTTATAAGGTGACATTCATTAGTTTCTTAACATCACAGAGCATAATCAAAGGTAGATCAGTGCAGTAACAATGAATTATTATATACCCTGAGCACTTATCACTTACCATGAGCACTTATCACTTACCAGATCTACGTGGTTCACCCCAGTGTGGGGCTACGTCCACCAATTGCTTCACCTCTTTATTATTTGCCAAGATCTTACATTTAGTCACTCCAGTGCACTAAGCCACTGAGTTGAACTCTGCACAAGATAAGAGATCTGTGCACTAAGAACCAAATCGTCCTTCTTTACGCTAAGTACTAGATCTGCGCATTGAGCATTACAAGCACTAGGTGCCTCTACAAAATCACAGTTGAGCACTAAGACTTGACCACATACATCCCTTTGAACAAATCATTAGTGATATGCATAGAACTACTCTCTTCTATAATACATTCCTCTTTATTTATACTCTTACAAACCCTAACAATAAGGCCTAAACATGGGAAAAACCCATGGGATGACATCCCATAAACCCATTACAAAACCCCTAGAGAACCCCTTACTGGGTCCACATAGCCCGCAAAATAAGTGAGATTCACGATCTCAGCTCTGCCTGGGCTCTCCTTCCTCGACCATCATGTCGAGGTCCAAAATTGGGCCAAAATTGACCAAATTTTCCTCAAAACTTGGTCAAGGGCCAACAGGCCCCCAACACTCACCTGTGACTCATCCTGAGTCACTCAGGCCCAGACAATGTTGCTTCGAAAGCCTCGATCTTAGCTCGAGCTGCCTCGGCTTGCTGTCTCGCCTGATCCTCCTGCTCTGTGATCTCCTGGACTGTCTTCTCTGTAACAAGCCCTTCTAGCCACACTTCTACTACTGCAACTAATTGATCCAGTTGTGAGCCCTGTCCATCAATTTCCTCAAACACCTTGCAAGATTTGTCTTTCACAGGTTGTAACTTCTGCATGACTTCCATTACCTTACCCTAGAGGGTAGTGATCTACTACTGTACTACATGGTGATCCTGGGATCTCTTCATCCTTTCCACTTCTATGAGAAGCTTCATCTGCGCCTGCAACGAAAATGCTTGTTGTTGCACCTCCTGTAACTGTGCTTCTAGATTTCGTAGCTTTGGATCCTCGGTGAGGTGTTCATATGTATGGGCGCTTTTTTCGCTCAATTGTTTGCATGCTGATGCGAGGCCTCTTATATTTGCTACTGTGTTCTTGGTGGACTCCTCCCTTTGGTCACGCACCTCCTGTGGGGTGCTCGGTACTGTTTGGTCTTCCAGATCAGTTATCCTAGCCTGAAGCTATTGGAGGGTCTCTGCGAGCTTGACTACATGAGATTCGATCGACTCTTTCTCTTCTTATGTCAAGCCTGGCACATAGAGAAATGATTTATTTACTGCTTCATTGACCATAGCTGGCTCTGCGAGCAACTGCTCTTTGTCCTTTTGTAGCTGTGCTTTTTCCTCCTGATGCTTCACCTAAAGCTTTTCTTTCTCACTTTCATGAGAAGCTACACTGTTATGCGCTTCTCATAACTTTACGAGGACTTCATCCTTTTCCTTTTTAAAGGTTTCTGTAGCCTTCTCCTTATTTTCTTGAGCTCTCTGGAACCAAGCTTCTATTGCATTTGCAATCCTTCTCAATTGGGTTGGTTCATCCCCCAATTTTGTAGTCTGTGATGAAGAGGGTGCAATCCGTACTGTGTCGAACAAACAAATAGCTTGTTGTACTTCCTTCAATTCTTTCTCAATTCTTCCTTATATCTCCTCCCGCTTCTCTCCATATCTCTGCAATATGTCCTCAGAGGCATCCTCCATAGCTCCATGGAATAAACTGATGTAATCATCCATGAGGGTGGATTCTAACTATGGCTTATTGGTGCACGTTTTCTTCCTTACTGAAGGTTTCTTCAGGGAAACCTGCCTCTTCTGTGGTGTCATTGTCCCAACAGGGGGATCTTCGGGTGGAGGGGTGGTAGTTTCACCTCCTTCTTTCTCTTCTTCTCCTTCATCTCCTCCTCCCTGTCCTTCTGCTTCATCTTCTCCTCCTCCTCCGAGTGAGTCAGACCTGTTATCTTTATAAGCATTGTCCTCTTCATCACTTTCTATGTCCTAGACTTCCTCCTACTTTTTCTTCTTCTTCTTCCCATTGGATTGTCCGACATGCTCAACTCGTGTAACTATGGGGATTCCTATGGTGTCAGTGTTAGATAACTCTACATCAATGACAAGTACAAGAAATTCCTCTGGCCATTCCTTTGTGATCTTCTCCATATCATCATCTGTCATCTTGTAATATGACTGCAATTCTCCCTGGTGCTCATCTTTGTGTGCGGTGATGTAGATAAAGTGGGGATCAATGCAAAAATTTGCTATGGGTCAGTACTGATGTAGGGTGCGCGGTGTTATACGTGGGAATGATTCGATTGTGACCTTCCACTGCTAGTAATATCCATGAAACATGACATTGGACTGCCACTAATTTGTCATGTCGTTGGTATACCACAAGGTGAAAAATTGAGCGGCCAACGGCTCCGAAGGTTTGATCTCTAGAAAAGTGGCTCCTTCAGGTATTTTCCAAGTGACAAATGCAATCAAAATTATCAACCAACTATAATGGAATTCATATCCCAAGTCCTGGGCTTCGTGACAATCCTTCTCTAATTCGTTGACGAGGTAGTTCACCCAGTTCATCTGCATGCCCTCCACACACTTTCCTGCGAGGTCCACCATAAACCCGGTGACCTGTGTGGGGTGGTTCTTCCTCACTAGCTTTCTATCTAGGAGTTGACAAGCAAAATTCACTGGGCCATCCTATATAGAGGATACCTTGTAACCTCTCTTTTCTTTTTCGACCTCTTCGTAAGCTTCTTTGATGCATTGTTCTAAAGAACGGTCTGAGGCCTTCCCTGGATAAAACTATTGTGGGTCAGGACCCTTCACACTTAAACTTGTGATCCAGTGGATTAGCACTGGATCCACATTAATCCTTCTTTTGATCCAGAGATATCCACCATGATAGCACGACAAAAGCAGTTTAACGCAAGCATTAACCTCCTAGTGGCGGACAAAATTGGGAATCTTCATTACATTCAATACATTTGACTATGTAAACCCTTTAATCTATGGATCCAAGATGAGGTGAGGTTTATTTCTAGTTGTCTTCATTAAGTAGCAGTGAGGAGACAACATGGCATAGTTCTTCTGATCTCCTAAGTTGAAGTCGTTGTGCTTCAACAACAGGATCTGTCCTAACTGACTCCCGACTATGGGAATTCCTTTCGGAGTGTACGCCGTGAACACGGAGTACATAAATGCGTGTTCTAACCATTCTAGAGAGTCATTCTAATGGTCAGGGTGCCTCCAATGGTCATCTAGCTTCACCAGGGTGAGGTCCCAATCTGTGTAGACCTACTGGTCCAGCGAGGTTCAAATCCTATGAAACCTGCCTCCTGCAAGGTTCCAGTCTGCGAAGTCTTCCATCTGGTTTCTGTCACTTCTTGTAGCTTTCCAAACTTAGCCTTCTTTTTATTGAGCTTCCTTTCCTTATTTCCTGTGACATGAGTCTCTTTAATTGTTTTTGGAATCCTCTTTCCCTTTTTATTCTTATGTTCCCCTAGCGTAGTGGCTTCGCACTACTGAGGTACCCTCAAAGGTTTTGAAGTCAAAATCCCTTTTCTTAACATTTCTTGAGTGTGAATACTTCTTTCTTGGATAGATATGTTATTCAAAACATCTTGCATTCTTTCAACCTTGATGGCTAAATCTCTTGGTTTATGTCCCTCCTGTGTTGTTACTTTGCTCTGTTGCTTCGACTTATCTTCTTGTTCTTCTATTAGTAGGTTTATTTTCCTAGCTATGAAATCCCTTAATTATTTCTTTTTATTTTCTATAGCTTCTTCCTCTTCTTTCCTTCTGATCTGATCCTTCTTAATTTAGGTCTTACCTAATAAAAGCGGGAAAGGGGCATTGTCCCCAACAAACCTAATGACTTCAAATTTTTCTTCAGTCGATGTTCCATGAATAATAATAGGTACATTAGTTACTCTTCCACATAAAGTTATCATCTTGCCCTTAAACAAGCCTATCCTTTCTAAAGAAGGTATCACAGTCAGCTTTCCCAAAACTTCCCAAGTTTCTCTTGTCATAATATTCACTTGTGTTTCTTCATCCAAGACACAGTCTATGTCGATGTCTTCTATTCTTGTACTTATGCGCTATCTTGCTTTCAGGATTTCTGGTAAACTGACATCTTTATGAACATCCATCATTTCTTTCATCTGTAATAACATAGTCTGAACATCCTATGACCTTTTCTCTTTATGGTTTTCTAACATACCCTTAGTCTCTTATTTATTTTCATAATTTTCTTGCCTTATGTTCATCCCTTCAACTTTAGCAATAATCCTTGGACAATCTTCAACTTCATGACCAACAACCTTGCAAAGAATACAACTAGGGCCTATGTCTCTCCGTTCAACTTTAGCAATGATCCTTGGACAATCCTCAACCTTATGACCAACAAATTTACAAAAAAGACAAATAGGGCCTACCTTAGGGCATTCCTTAGCAATATGTCCCGACCTTCTGCAATTATAACACAAAGTCAATTCTATTTTTCTTTTAAATGTTCCCCAACCTTTTCTGTACTACGCACTTTCCTTAGGGTCATAGTTCTAGACCTACAATCTGCAAAAATTCTTTCTAGGTTTTTGCATCCACTTATTAGTCCAAAAGCCATTTCTTTGCATATGAATAACATATCTTTCTTCATTTCCATTAAATTTACTCAAATAAACTCTTTCTTTCAATTGCACCCTAACCTTCAGACTAGGACAAAATCTATTAAACATACTTAAATTCATGCTTTCGAAACAAAAAATTTCACTTATATTTCTCATACCAAAGCACAAAGCTTACCTCTTTTAAAATATTACCTCTTTTCTTCAAAACAACTTACTCTCTTGGCACAAAGCTTTGCAAGTCAAGTAGAGTATTGTGCACTTCAGCAGTAGATCTACGCAAAAAGCTTCTCTTTTTCTGTACTTCAATTCCTAGCAATCATAGTTTCAGGTCCCGACAACGGAACCATTTGTTGGCACAAGGGCAGACCCAGGGTTCAACACTAAACAACGCACCAACAAAACCCCTATTACCGACCCTTTCAGCAACACCTGCGAAGCAGGCGAAGTCTCACCTGAGGTAGAAGTAGGGGGGGTTACAGGATGCAAGTGTCTGTAACCAGGCTGGGAGACAGATCTGTGATAAAAGAACCTCACATAATGTTCTATTAATGCTTAGAAGGTGACATACATTAGTTTTTTAACATCGTAGAGCATAATCAAAAGTAGATCGACACAGTAACAACGAATGATTATATACCCTAAGCACTTAGCACTTAGCATTATAAGTTAAACCTAGCATTCATTTACCCTTAACACAAGTAAAACACTTAAGAAATAAGGGATCTATCCATTATACATAATAATCCAAGCACTAAGTAGATTCATAACATAAATAACACAACACAAAGAAAACCATAAGACACCAGATCTATGTGGTTCACCCCAGTGTGGGGCTACGTCCACCAACAGCTTCACCTCTTTATTATTCGCTAAGATCTTACATTTAGTCACTCCATTGCACTAAGCCACTGAGTCAAACTCCGCACAAGACAGGATATTTGCACACTAAGCACCAAATCCTCCTTCTTTACACTAGGTACTAGATCTGCGCATTGAGCATTACAAGCACTAAGCACCTCTACAAAATCACAGTCGAGCACTAAGCCTCGACCACATACATACCTTTGCACAAAGCATTAGTGATCTACACAGAACTACTCTCTTCTACAATACATTCCTCTTCATTTATACTTTTACAAACCCTTACAATAAGGCCTAAACATGGGAAAATCCCATGGGACAACATCCCATAAACCCATTACAAAAACCCTAGAGAACCCCTTACTGGGTCCACATCGCCCGCAAAATAAGTGAGATCTGCGATCTCAGCTCCTCCTAGGCACTCCTTCCTCGACCATCGTGTCAAGGTCTAAAAGTGGGCCAAAACTGACCAAAATTTCCTCAAAACTTGGTCGAGGGCCAACAAAGATGCTCAAAAACCTTGGAATTGTGCCTGAGAAAATTCACCTAAGTGTATTGTGAGAAATCACAAATAAATGTAAGCATGTACCTTTCTTTTCTAATGGATGGATTAGGAAATGGTCCCATTAGATCATTGTGGATGAGCTCCAAAGGAGAGGAAGCCCTCCATACCTTCCCTTTCTTAAACTTCTATTAAGGATGTTTTCCAAGAACACATCCTTGACCATCTCCTTTTGAAAAGTGTATGTTGGTAAAGTCGATGACCATATCCTATTTTCATAGTTGCTACTTGTATTTGAAGTCTATATGGCTGAATATTCTGTGCCATAATCTACTAGTAACATTAGCATGCACTAGTAGTAAAGGTGAATCTGATTTAGCAATGAATTTACTGAAAGTATACAAATGAGATTGGTGGTTTACCTCACCAACAACAATCATGGAGTTATCATGCATAGTAGATATGGTTATGAAATCAGGTGTGAAATCCACCCTTTTTAATCTACTAGAATGTGTTATATGATAAAAAATGAGTAGATTCATGGAGAGTTTTGGAACATGCAATATGTTCTCAAAACTTCCATGTGGGAGTTCTACTCTCCCTTGGCCAATGACCTCAATTGGGTTATCATCTCCCATGAGGATGGGAGGACTCATGCATCTAGAAATATAAGATAAAGTATCCTCTATTGATACTATATGGTCAGATGCACTTGAATCTAAGATCCATGCATCATGAGAAGAGTTGATAGAAATCAATGCATTGGAGTTACCTCATTTGGCTTGATCTTTAGGCTTCTTCTTGGTAGCTTTGGGAGCGTGATCCCCTAGGTTTTTCTTCTGAAGAATCTATTCCATCTGATCAATCAGTTTCTTCATGCATGCAGACTCAGGATGATAACCATGGTTGCAATAATTGAATTTCGTCTTCCCTTTCTTTCCTTTTCCACCTTTGGAGTTTGAGGAATAATTGAAGGGTTTGGAGTACCCTTTCTTCTTTGGATCTGCATGAGCCTCTTCATTTCCTTTTTTCTTGGTATTTGTATTGCATGCACTACTTCTCTCATGCACATTGGATCCCTTCATTATCCCCATATTTATGAACTTGTATTTATCATGCGTGAGGTCTTCAATAAACTGATCTAATGTCAGCATTTTCAAAGTAGATCCTGAAGTGAATCTATTTCTATGGAAAGATGAGATGAAAACAACATAATATGGACCAAGTTTTTCTAGAATAGAAAGGATCAAATAGGTTTCTTGAGTTGATTTGTCAACACCACATCCCTTTAGATGAAGGAGGGTGGACTTGAACTTTGTAAATAAGTCCTATATGTTATCAAAATTCCTTGTATCTAAGAAATTCAGCTCGACCTCGAGAATATGGCCTCTCATTTCATCCTATTTTCCAAAGAGATTCTCCAACTTTGTCCAAATCACATTTGGTCTAGTACAAGCTTTAATGTGAAATAGAAGCTCAGGGGATATAGGAACACATAAGATTTCGTAGGCCTCATCCATGCGGTTGATATAATTATTCTTCTTGACAACATAAGTTGGCTCAATCTCTGTTTCCATAGTAATCTGGTACAAGCCTCTGTGTCTTAGTTGATGCATATTTTTAACTTCTACTCGAAGTAGTTATGAGGCGTGATAAATATTGTCAGTGAGTAATCCATCTTCTCTGATTACATCTTCCTCCTGTACCTGAAAAAATAAATGCTTGTGCGATTAATCCTAGCAATGAAGGCTTTGATACCATGTGAAGTTTTCATAGTAAACCTAGATAGTAGAAAACGAACACGCAAAATTTGTGAGAGAGAAGAGAAGATAGTAGAATGAAAGAATTGTATTAACTGAATTCCACACTCAAAGAGTAAATAATTTACTATAGATATAGGCTACATGAGTAACTAATGTGCCATAGTAGTGATATAAGGATATCTAGACACTCACTAAAAAACACTGGAGTGAAATGCCACCTAGTCCTAGTTAACTAGCCATGTGGTCATTAGTTAAATAACTAATCACTAGTGGAGTGAGGAGAGAATCATGAATGCACATGTGTGGTTCCTTCTTGATGATGATTCCAAGATAAGTGCACACTCATGGTGATGATACCAAGGTATGCATGCAAAACTTGGTGATAATACTGAGGTTTCCATGCAAGAATCCACTCCACTATTCTAACTGAGGTGTAACTGACTCAAGTCTGAAGAGGATGTGGCACCCTCATCTATGGGAGAATATCTCTAACTAGGGGTTCCCTAAACATAGACTAGTTGTTGGACATGCATTATGGAAATAGTATTCACGAAAATCCTAAGTATGGAAGAGGTGCACAATAGAACAAGGAAAAGAAGAAGGAAGATAAGGTAGGATCGTGAGTGTGTAGTTGAGGCACATTTAGGAGTAGAATGCACAGAAAGAACATACAAAGTAGAGGAATAAAGAAAAGGAATATAGAAAAGGAACAAAGAAAGAAAAGAAAGTGGGTGAAAAGGAAGGATGACAACTCGATGTGCTAAAAATAGAAGGATGCACAAAAGAAAGAATAACAACAGTCAGCATGAAAAAACAACATGTAAACAGAAAAGAAGGTAAAGCATCCCAAACAACAAGTCAAATTGAGTTATCATGAATTGTAATAGGGTCTTGGGATGAACAAAGTAATGTTTTAAGCCCTAGAATTTATGTATAAATATGTAATGGGTTAAGAGAATAGAGGTTATTCTTGAGTGGTACTGTGGAGTGTGTTCCAAGCTATCGAGGGTTCCTATCAGTAAGGAGAGTGCTAGAATATGCCGAGAAGGAAAGAGTCTATGTCAGAATGTTAAGGAGATGTTGTAGAGAGAGAGACATTTGCACTACAAAGCATCTAGGCTAGAAGAAGAAAAAGATAGCATGATGTATCTTTGTAAGCGCAGTGGGAAAGCCTAAGATAATTACAAAAATAATAATAAAGAAACTAGTCATTATGGGCGTAGCCCAAAGTTGGGTGAACCACATTAACTATTGTGTTTACTTGTATTTTATGTGATTGATCATGGTTACTTTCTTGATGCATGTTAGACTAGATACATCTTTTGTGTGATCATTGCACAATAGTTATGAATGTTACAATACTTGGTTTCTATTGTAATCTGAAGTATAATGGTAATACATAAATCAATTCACTAACTAACCTAAGGAGAGAAAATACAGAATAATGTTCAGAGAACAAATAAGTAAGAATGACAAGGATGATCACCTCCCATTCCCTCACTACTGCAAAATCTTGGTTCCTACAACCACAATAGATACCTCAGGTGAGAATTCACTTGCATGCAGGTGATGCTGAAAGGGATGATGTATAAAGGGTTTTGTTGGTGATGATAAATCGAACCTAGGGTATTACAAACCACGCACACACCAACAAATGGTTCCGTACTTGTCGGGACCCAGAATATGTGATTTAGGGAATGTTTTGGAGGCTGACTAAGAAAGAGATATCATAATGTTTAGAAGGGAAGGAATGAGATTTTTCTTGGAAAGAGAATAGAAACCTCTGGATGAATAACAAGCAATGGATGCAAAGGTATGTGTACATAGAGATACATGAATTTTTATTTTGATTTTTTATTATTATTCTGACTGAGTGGTTAGAAAGATTAGTGGAGAACAATGGAATGTACCAAACTGCAATGATGAGGAATTGGACTCTTGAGTTGGTAAGACAGTTGAATTCTGTAAGTAATAAAACTTCTTGCACAATGGATTTCTGGTTGGATAGTATATTAGGAGGATATATTACATAATTTGTAGTAGATTATACCCAATCATACAGTGTTGCAGAAAGGGATTTCTTCAAAGGTCTGCGCAGAAGGTTCATGAAATCATTGGGTATGTGGATACAAATGTTGTTGTGTGACAAGTGTGTGATGAAAATGGAGTCCGAAAGCTAAGGGGCTTCACGCACATAGGGGAATTGAGGGATGACAAGAAGATATTATGAGGACAAGAGAGAATGAAGGAATAAATGAAGAAGGAAGGGAGGGACTAAGGATGCAGAGAACCAAAGAATTTATATCAGAGGAAGAAGATGATTTTAGAGTATTGCATAGTGGAAGAAGGTGCAAGAGACGAAATAATGGGGATGAGAAAGGAGAGTCGTGCAGTGATCCAGAGTGGAGAGGACCTTGTGCAATAGTCCAAATCATGGAGATACCACATAGAAGAGGAGAGGAAGAGGAATTTGAGTCCAGTCCTATAATAGAAGAGCCATTGAGTCCTACTTAAACTGGATCCTATGTCGAATCCACGACCCCATGTACATCACCACAATTAGAGATAAGAGTTGAAGACTTATCAAAAGCACTCATAGTTAGCAAGAGAGGATAGAGTAGTAGAAATAAGAGCATTAGAAGCAGTGCACAGAGTCATAGTCAACCAACATCACCAAGAGGAGAGACTACACAAAGCAACATGGTAGGGGTAGACAACACCCTCGGACTACCTGAGTTCTAGGGAGTTGGTTCAGAGGACCCATAAAAAAATATATTTGTCTGTGAGACTATTTGGGTTGCAAATAATGTCTAGGATGAGGCTGTGAAGATTGTGCAGTTGGAAACAACATTTAGAGGTCATGCATTTTTCTGGTACATGAAGTTGTAGAGTATGACACCTATAGGACAATCTAGGACTTTGGTGGATGTAACACAAGCATTGTTAAAAGATTTCAAGAATCCAAAGTCTGAGTCACAGTATATTACAGAGCTAAAGGAAATTAAACAGATGAAAATGAATCAATCTGGGATTATGACCAACATTTTAAGGATCTGATGGGTAGAATGGAATTCCAGTTCCATGATCAACAACATCAAGAATGGTTTATTGCAGGAATTATACCACACATTCACATGACATTGATTCAATAGAAGGTTTTGTTGCATCCTGAAGCTTTGGAGATTTGTAATGAAATTGGAAGCATCCCCTGTAGGACACAATGGAGGTATGGTGCAATTTCAGATGCATTTGGATGCTTTGACAATTCAACTAGAAGAAATTAAAAAATGGAAGGAGAAATGAGAACAAGTCTAGTGTACCAAGTGTAGGACTAAATTCCATCACAAGGATGAATTCCCAACATTCCTGCATTATTTTGCAAATGGAGAACCGAATCCATTACTAGGACGGGGGTATTGCGAGATATGTAAGAAATGGGAAAATCATCCAACTGACTGTTCATTGATACATAAGTATCATAGTACACCAAGGAAATTATTCTACAATTTTTATAAGTTATTTGGACATTAAGAGAGGGATTGTCATGTATTCAATTTGATGAGGGAGTGCACTTCAAATATATACAAGATTCAAGAGAAAAACGTTGTGACAGAAGGAGGTGGTCCACAATATAATAATCAGAGAGGATGCAATCCATGGAATAGAGGAAATTTTGGCAAAGGAGGAAGATGGCCGATAATATGTTACAATTGTAATTAACCAAGACACTTAGCCAACGACTACCCAAATCCGTGTTCAATGTGCACATACTGTAGAGAAATGGACTATGTGATAGAAGAGTGTCCTCAAATACTTGAAAAATGGCAGGAAAGAGGGAATCATAACTAGAAACCAAATCAAAATGTACAGAAAATATTATCCAAAAGACACAACTAAGGACCCAGAATGATAGTTGTTACACACAAAGGATGTTAGGGTCCTAACCCGTACATAGGTAGAAAAATATATTCGGATGTAATAAAGGTCAATATTAATAAGGCCTTGTAACAAAATAGAATAAGTTGAATGTAAGAAGACCTAACAGAAGCTTCCGCTTCTAGAAGGATCTTCCTCTAGATGCTTCTTTTGATAGACATATTTAGTATAAATATGAGTCAAGGGTACGAGAACCCTAGCTTGGATATTATTGTAATAGAGCTCTGCTCGATTGGAGGTTTCCCCCTCGAAGAGTCCCATGAACATTTCTCTTAGAATCAAAGTGCTATTTTTGTTGTTATTTTTATATAATTTCAGTGTTATTGTGGTGATTATTCTGGTTATATTGCTATTATTCTGCCATTTCTAGCATTTTATTTTCGTTTTGCATACTTTTTATATCTGGTATATTACAAGTGGTATCAGAGCACTTTCCTCGGTATAAATTGTGGGTTAATTTTTTTTTCCAGGGTAGAGACGTATTCCGCCATCTTTAAGCCACAGTGATCCGTCGTTATGCGCATAAACCTGTAGTTGAAGGATTCATATATGCAGGAAATACAAGTGGTACTTAAGTGCACATCTGTTGGTCACCCTTGTAACCCCTATTGGTACCCCTTCGAGTGGTAGCGCGTCAGACAAAACCTATGAACGGATCGACCTAGATTTCCTGAAGCCCTATTTAGATATAACCAATCGGCCGCCTGACTACTATAGTGCCACCGAGAAAAACACTCGGGAAGATACTCTCTAGTACATGGGTAGTTAGGTAGTACGACTGAGGGCATGGTCTAGCCTCCTTAGTTAGTGCCCTGAGATATTGGGCCGAGTACTACTGTTGGACTGCGCATGGATATCAGAGAGCTATAGCACAGGGAAAACCCTTGTCTGTAGAACCCTTGAATACCAAACCCTTAGGGACATAAACATAAACATATTAAAAGAGACAATATCTATTGCTATGCAACTGTGTTCAGGTTGCCAAATCACTACACATTTCTTCTTGGTTAAGCATTTGGGCATTTCATCACTACAGTATTCTTTAGACCGGAGTATAAGTCTGGAAATTTTTGCACCATTATTTGAGACCTATTCCATTGGATTCATCTCCTCACCCTTATCACATTCATACATATAATTTTTCAGAAAATTTTTTGACCCCACCCGCCCCATTTCGGTTCCCTTTTTATCATGGACCATACCCGTAGCCAAGACTTGGAAGCTCGTGTAGAAATTTCGATACAAATTAATGTATTCCTACGATTCTCTTGATCTAACAATTTTCGCAGCTGTTAAATACATAATCGCTTCTACTATTATTCTTGTGGATTAATTTAAACCACGATCACAACCACAATGCACAAAGTGAAATATCAATAACACACAACACAAAAGTTATACCGGGAAATCGTAAAGCTAAAAACCCCACTATCATATATTATGTATATCATGAATCATGAAACAATCTCATACAAAACTCTAATCCAAGAGGTTTCAGTACAATACAATTGTCTCACACTGCCATACACAAATCAACAAATACATGTGCTAATTTCCGTGTCCAGACAACCTGCCTCCTTTTCACAATCTCTACAATTCGAATTCTCACAATCGAATGAATCATTACAAATTTCCTCGTTTGCACATGCTCATAAGAATATCCAATGCATGTGTGAACAAATCACAACTGATATCCAACTGTCCCTTTCACCTGTTATCTCAACTGGATCTCCAATGGATTTGCATGCATGTAGTTAACTGTGACGCATCTTCAGTTGCATGTGAGTTTATTGATTGTGAATTAATGAATAATTAATTTACTGAACTCTCACTAGTGCAACTAAGCTTAACTCACTTAACTACACTTATAATTCTGTTACAAATCCAAATCACTAAGTTATGAATGAGATAATAGATTAATATTTATTGTCTAATTTAATTAAGGGAAAAGTAAATTAGACACATGTTTCTTGTTGACTTTTCAATAGCTCGCTTCAATACCTTGCAATCTAATTTCACCGAGACCCAATAAGAAGTGAAACAACTCAGTGCCAATGTTGCCACCATCAATACTACCATGCAGTCCTCAATGGAGGAAATCAAGCAAGACCTGACCACCCAACTTGAATCTGTCATTTCGATGCTTTGCACCAAGCTGCATATCCCTACAGATAACCCTTTATCTGACCCACCTCCACATACTAAAGCTAAAAATTCCTCTCATTCCCATAACTTTTAGCACCATCACTTTCAACGTGACCTATGCCTTCCGCGGGTGGATGTGACCAAATTTGATGGCTCGGATCCCACTGGTTGGGTAACCCAAATGGAACATTATTTCTCTTTATATGAAATTACATATGACTTGGCCAAACTCCGGTATGGTGTTCTCCATCTAGATCAAGAACGTTGGCAATGGTGGCAATGGAGAAAAACTTTTTGTCAAGGGTATATTTCTTGGACACACTTTGTGGCAGAGATTTATGAACGCTTTGGCACTGACACCAACCATTTGGGTTGTTTGACAAAGTTGAAACAATCAGGAACATTGGAAGACTTTATAGCTTCTTTTGAGTGCCTGGATTTTTGGACAGAGGGCATGTCTGATGCCTTTTTCCAAGAGTGTTTTATCAGTGGCCTCAAGGATGAGATTCGGGCCCATGTCCTCATGGCTCGGCCTTAGAGTTGGGTGGAGGCTACTAAAAGAGCTAAAGAAGCACAACAGGTTGTATCTTCTCAAAAATGGAAACTCTCCTTTATCCCTTGCACTAAATCAGTAAATCCCACTACTCCCTCCGCTGCACTAAAGATCCAAAAATTGACCAGAGATGAAATGGATGAACGCCAACTCAAAGGCCTTTGTTATAATTGTGATGACAAATATTTCCCGGGCCAAAAGTGTAAGGAACAAAATCTTTTTATGGCCATCTCGAAGGATATTTCAGAAGAGGATGTTGAAACTCCCCTTGTGTCTGAGTCACCTGAAACCACTGACACAACCCCTCCCTCAGACCCTCCCGAAGTAGAACCAAGCATTTCCCTAAGTTCTCTCACTGGCTTCTCTACTCCCCAAACCCTCAAGCTAATCATTTACATAGGAAGGTCATCATTCTGGTTGATAGTGGAAGCACCCATAATTTTATTCATCGTCGCATTTCCCAAGAAACTCATTGCTACATGCATGCAGTCAATAATTTCCAAATCATGATTGCTAATGGTGGCTCCATGAAATGTGGAGGGCATTGTGAAAATGTGCATCTCCAAATTGGTGACTACCACCTGAAATCTCATATGTTTTCTATCGACATGGGCGGTTGTGACATTGTGTTGGGTGAAGATTGGCTAAGGACTTTGGGTCCCATTCTCATGGATTTTAAGGAATTAACCATGCAATTCGACCAAGAGGGTCAACAATATAAGTTCTAAGGCATCATAGCCAGTTCACCTGAGATCATTAGTTCCCATCGCATGGAAAAGATACTAAAAAAAAGTCATTCTGGTGTTATTGCCCAACTCCATGCCATACAAGCAACATAGATACCCTCGGTGCTGCAAGACCTCTAATCCATCCTTTCTAAACATCAAGTGGTATTTTCAACTCCCCAGGGACTCCCTCCTTCCCGTGGTGTTCATGATCATTCCATTCCCCTTGTACCAGGAATCCTTCCTCCCAATATCCATCAGTATCATCACCCCTTTTCCCAAAAAAATGAAATTGAGAAAATGGTCTAGGAACTCCTTAACGCAGGCGTTATCCACCCTAGTATGAGCCCCTACTCTTCTCTGGTGGTCATGGTCCTGAAGAAAGAAGTTTCTTGGAAAATGTGTCCTGACTTCCATGCCCTCAACAAACTTACAATTAAAGACAAATTTCCCATTCCTTTCATTGATGACCTCTTGGATGAATTGAGAGGCACCCAGTTCTTTACTAAACTTGATCTTTGTTCTCGCTACCACCAGATACATATGAAAGAGGCAGGCATTCCCAAGAATTCCTTTAGAACTCATGAGGGACACTATGAGTTTTTGTTCATGCCCTTTGGCTTGTGTAATGCTCCCTCCACCTTCCAAAGCCTCATGAATCATGTCTTTCGTCCTTTTCTCCATCATTTTGTCTTAGTTTTCTTTGNCTGGACATACCATCTTTCTCATGTGGATCAAGTTCTCCATCTATTCTCTCAACACCAACTTTTCCTGAAATAGTATAAATGTGCTTTTGGTGCCTTAGAAGTTGAGTACTTGGGTCATCTGGTTGGCAAGGAAGACATCAAGGTGGATCCTAAAAATATTGAAGCTATGTAAGATTGGCCTCACCCAAATATTCTCAAAAGCTTGTGGGGATTTATGGGCTTAACAAGTTATTATCGCAAGTTTGTTAAGAATTATGGAAAGATTGCAACACCTCTCACTG
>SNQJ01S0120252.1:41929-59070 GCA_010110895.2 Picea sitchensis | reverse complement strand
GAGTTTGAGCATCCTAATCCTAAACCTCTATCTATCAAAGAACAAAGAAGAGGTAAAGCAGTAAAGATTTCTGAAGAACCTTCTCAAGATCATATGTCCCTTGACAATACTATTTTCCATCTTAAGGAAGAAATTAAAGAAAAAGAAACTCTGATGAGAGATTTATGGAAATCTCTGAAATTGCAGAAAGAAGAATTAGCGTTCCTCAAATAGAAACAAAATGAGGATATGGAACAATTTCTAGAAAAACCAGAGCTTGACTGTTTGCAATTGATTAGAAGCATAGATGACAGATTGGTCATCTCTGTAAATATTAGAGCCTCAGGATATCTGCAATACACACTAGATGCACAAGTAGATACTGGTGCACAATGAATTCATGTGCTAAACATTGTGCCATACCAGAATATTATTGGCAACCAGTACAATTATCATTCCGTGCTGTCAATAAAACAGTAATGCCAATAAAGCACATAGCTCCAGATTTTCCTATCTATATTTTGGAAAATAAAGTACCAGTTACATTGTACAGTTTTGATACAGGTGTAGATATTTTATTAGGTCAATATTTTGTAAATAAATGTCTTCCTTTCACTGTAGGAAATAATTTTGTACAGTTACAAATCAATGGCAAAGCTACAACAATTCCCAACAAATCTAGCTATGAAACCAGGATTGATGTAAAAGAATCTTTTGTCCAAGTTGAAAAATCTGCTAGCCAGCTTACTCGAATCCAGAAGATAGTAACCCATATCAATAAGCATGGGTTGGAAATTATAAAAGAAATCAAAGACAAAATAGAGTCAGATTGCACTTCTGATTACCCTGATGCTTTCTGGACAAGAGAGCAATATTTTGTTGATTTGCCTTACAGAGATTTTGTCAGTAAGTTTGACTTAAAAAGTGGATTCTGGCAGATTGGTATTACTCCCAGAGACAGATATAAAACTGCCTTTGTGGTTCCACAAGGACAGTATCAGTGGAAAGTGATGCCATTTGGATTGAAGAATGCTCCATCTGAGTTTCAGAAAAGGATGGATGATATATTTAAACACTTGCCATTTGTTCTTGTATATATTTATGACTTGTTAGTTTGTTCTGTAGATATGAAGGCACATGTACAACATCTTCAGATTGTTTATGATTTGTTGTTTAAACATGGATTGGTGCTCAGTAAATCGAAGCTGTGTTGGGCACAAAGCAAGATAGAATATCTTGGCTTAATTCTCTCTCAAGGAGAGGTAGAACTTCAAGACCATGTCTTGAAGAAATTACAAGAATTCCCTGATGAAATACTGGACACTAAGCAATTACAGAGATTCCTTGGATGTTTAAATTATATCGACCAATTTTATGAAAACCAAGCTAAGGATGTGTGGATATTGCAGCATAGATTGAGTAAATCCATTCCTTGGAATTATAAAATGACCCAAGCAGTCCAGATCATAAAGCAAAAGATCCAGAACTTACCTAGACTACATCTTCCAGATCTATCACTCAAAATGATATTAGAGACTGATGCCTCTAATGATACATGGGTATTTGTTCTACTGCAAAAGAATGGCCCTAGATTGGAAGAAGTATGCATTTATACTTCTTGATGTTTCACAGAGACTGAGTCTATATATCCTTCATCACACAAAGAAATTCTTGCTATCAAAAATGGCATCAAGAAATTCAGGATATTTCTAAAACCTGTTCATTTTACTGTCAGAACAGATTTAAAACATATGAAGGGTATGATTTCTAACCACAGTTTGCTTGAAAAGGGAAATAACAGAGTGCTGCGATGAAGCCTATGGCTAGATGGATATGACTTTGATATTGAATATAAACCTGGTAAAGAGAACTGCATTGCAGATCTGTTGACAAGAGAAGCCTCGCCAAAGAAGGAACCTGATAAAACTATCAGATGGCTTCATCCTCCCTGAATGTTATTTCCAGGGAAGCTCCACCAGGATTCAAATGGATCTTCGTTTGTACAGAATGTGAATACTGTTTGTGTTTTGATTTCTTAGCTTGTTGTATAAAGAATAGTCCAGCTAGTTTGAGGATACTAGAATTTTGGGTAGATAAAACTAGTGGTTTTGAATCCTTCAGCAGCTACTTCATAGAACAAAGAGATTTGTTCAGAGTAATAATGACTGGTGGTCCTCATCAAGGAAAAGTTTATATAAGCCTCTATACTCCTTATCTAACTTATCTGGATTATTGTACTATACGTCATCAGATTAAGTATGATGGTTGTGTATGGATTACATTTGAATGTGATCTATTCAAAGATCATTATTATTCATGGTCAGGATGGTTGTATCTACTCTTGTGGAATTACTGTCCCAGAGATGCAGACTTCTTCAATTAGACAGATCAAGAAGCCTTCAAAATATGGTTTCACACAGAAGTATGTGAAGCTGCTCAACATGAAGCATGGTTTGTATTCAGTTTATCCTACATGAGCAGTAATCTCAAATATGCACCATCAGATCCTTCTGCACCTCCTTTCTACAAGATTACCAGTACTTATTATGGTAATACCTGCGTACCAGACAATGAACTCATCCCAGCAATGCAAGGGTCACCATTTTATAAGTCATTTAGTGGGCTTCCTCCTTTCTCCTCAGATCACAGTTCACCACCAGCAAGTCATGATTATAACAGTGATTATTCATTTGATTCAGTTGCTGAATATAATATTCAAAATATGTGAGAAGCGTGATGGACCCATATGTCCTCTATTGTAAATAAAGTTTGTAATAATTCATGTCTATCGAGCTGACAGTGGTGTCCCGATGGTTAGTGGGTTTCGTGAACTCCACAGTGTAAGAATCTTTACCTTAGTCCATGTCATAGTACTAAAGTAACTAGAATAATAATTTTCCGTCTTGTCATCCGTAAAAGCTATGATGGGTCCCCATATGGCCGAGCCTCCAAGGGACGAGATAACAGTTGTAGTCCACAGCTGCCCCAGCTAGTCTTTTCATGGAATCTTTAGTGACTGGAAGCTGCAAGTTTAAGCTGACCGGTAACCTATTAAGATTTGTATAAATAAGACCCTCCAGCCTCATTTCATTCATTCAGAATTTGGTCGAGCGAGTTCTGCATAAGTGTCTTAGTGTCTATTTGATTCGAGCGGTGTGTATCCTCTTTGCTTCACTCGCCTTCGGGATCTTGTGAAAGTAAATGAAAAACACTGATCTCAAGTGTAAGTGTGCTCTTCTTGTAAAAAGAAATTTCCTACTCAGGAACCCTCTGCAAATGTTGAAACCTCTTATCCGTCAGTTCCTAAGAATTTTAGAACATATCAGACTAAGATTGAACATCATGGTCAACATACAGAATGTTCTGACAGTCAAGACATTGCAGTCCCTACTATTAAAAAGTTTAATAGTCCATTACCCAGAAGTGGACAAGACAAAAGGACTGAGTTACCATATAGAAGTTTAGGACCTGGAAATCATGTTCCTAAATTTAAAAATGATATGGTAGCAGATCTTGATTTCATCCAGTATAGGAAATCTGACACTAATCCTTCTCCAGATAGTATTAGACTTCAGAATTATACAAACTATCAATTGGTTTTTTTAGCCCAGAATCTAGATGACATTGCCCAAGATGTTTTGCAGTCAAAAACTCATCTTAATGGTTTACACTCTGAAATAGATCATCTAGAACAAAATCAACAAGAATTGAAGTCTCAGATGAATACTATCATGGAAAAACTGGTCATTATAGAAGAAGCAGTGGTAAATATGAAAGCTTCTTATCAGGAAGAATCAGAACCCTCATCTCCTCTGATTCTAGACAGACCACAAGATGCTACTTTTTCTCTCTATGGTCCTCCTAACTCCGATCAGAATAAACAACTAACTTTAAAATAGTTAGCTTGTACTTTATCTAACCCTGCTATGGTTAGACTTGCTGAAATCTCCCAGCTTACTATTGAAAAACTAAATCTGGTTAAAAATCATATTTCTACACTTGAAAAAGAAGTTGGTGTTGCAAAACAAGCAAGCCTTGAAAAACAATTAGCTTGTCTGGCTATTGTAAAATCTACCTATCCTCCTGTACATATAAAAGGAGTAGATAGAGAACAACCTGAATCTTCAAATGCTCGCAATCATCCCTCTGGTGAAGCCTCTGGTACATCTCACCAGTCAGCTTGGGAAAAATGGTGCAATGCTAAGTACAGTGGTTCAAAGAAAGCTCCCATGGATATAGATGGAGAACCCAAAAGATCTCTAAAAAATATAGAGAATGCCCCCGTTGCCAATTTTGACTATAAGTCAAAAACAAAGATTGAAAATACCATTCAAAGGTGGCATACATGGGCTAAAACCCAAAAAATGCTTTACAAAGATAAACTAACTTGGAGTGACATTGCTCTAAGAATCACTTGGGGTTTTGAAGGAAATCTCTATATATGGTGGGAAAGAGTTACTCCCAAAACAAAACTAAGAATCTTTAATTCTGACAAACCTGTTGATGAATTGGTCAAAGCTGTAGTATTTGAATTTTATGGAAATATGAGAATAAATACAAGTCATTATGCTGACTTATTCATGAATCAAAGGTTATGTGATTTAAGGGAGTTACCAAAATATTTCTGTACTATGCAAAGCCTATTATACAAGGTTCCAGATCTAGAAAATTCTACCTATTTAAGAAAGTACATATCTTCTTTTCCTAGTAGAACACCTGACCTTGTTAGAGAAAGGCTTGAAAATGTTGAAATCTATGTTTCTGAATTATCCTTAGCAGGACTGCACGAGCAAGTTGTTACTACTCTACAAAATGAATGTATGAGGAAAAAGACTGCCAAGCCTTTAAAGAAGTATCTTCCTTTTGATTCTTCAGTCTGTGATGTCCTTCCTGAGACACACTCATTTGGCTGTTTTAAGACTATGAAGTCTAAAACCTGGTCTAAAGGGAAATGTACATGTTCTTCTAGTCAACATAACCCAGTCAAACGGACTACAAAAAGGTATCCTAGAAAACCTAACCAGACTGGTAATCCTAGAAGAAAATTTTTCTTTAAGAAAAGATCTTCCCGCACACGGCCTAAATCCACCTCATGCTTTATTTGTAAAAAGCCTGGCCACTGAGCATCTCAGTGTCCTCTGCGGTCGAAGACCAAAGCCCAAACAAAGATCATGGATTTATTCCTCACTGGATATGATCCAGCAGAATGGGATTTAGTCTCTCACCGTTCAGATGGTGAATATCTATCCCTCACTGAGGATAGTTCTTCTCCTTCGGACCTTGATGAAGATCCTTCCATTTATAATGACTCTCTTTATGACTCAGCCATTTCCCCTCCACCTGAAGAATGTCTTAATTTTCTTGAAATAAAAATGCTTTCATCTTTTGTTGATGTAAATTCTCTCATTATTCAGCGCAATACTTATCGCCACAAATTGTCATCTCTCACCCCTAGTCAATTTCGCCTTTTTGATTATTATGAATCTCAAATTGAGACCCTTACTGCCCAAATCAACGCCATCCAGCAGCCAAGCATGGTGAATATACATCACTATACTCCTACTGATACTGAGTTTGGGTGTCCTAAGCCTAAACCTCTATCTATTAAAGAACAAAGCAGAGGTAAAGAAGTAAAGATTTCTGAAGAACCTTCTCAAGATCATATGTCCCTTGACAATACTATTTTCCATCTTGAAGAAGAAATTAAGGAGAAAGAAACTCTTATGAGAGATTTATGGAAATCTCTGAAATTGCAGAAAGAAGAATTAGCGTTCCTCAAACAGAAACAAAATGAGGATATGGAACAATTTCTAGAAAAACCAAAGCCTAACTGTATGCAAATAATTAGAAGCATAGATGACAGATTGGTCATCTCTGTAAATATTAGAGCCTCGGGATATCTGCAATACACACTAGATGCACAAGTAGATACTGGTGCAATGAATTCATGTGCTAAACATGGTGCCATATCCGAATATTATTGGCAACCCGTACAATTATCATTTCGTGCTGTCAATAAAACAATGATGCCAATAAAACACATAGCTCCAGATTTTCCTATCTATATCCTAGAAAATAAAGTACCAGTTACCTTGTACAGTTTTGATACAGGTGCAGATATTTTATTAGGTCAAGATTTTTTAAATAAATGACTTCCTTTCACTGTAGGAAATAATTTTGTACAGCTACAAATCAATGGCAAAGTTACAACAATTCCCAACAAATCTAGCTATGAAACCAGGATTGTTGTAAAAGAATCTTTTGTCCAAGTTGAAAAATCTGCTAGCCAGCTTACTCGAATCCAGAAGATAGTAACCCATATCAATAAGCATGGGTTGGAAATTATAAAAGAAATCAAAGACAAAATAGAGTCAGATTGCACTTCTGATTACCATGATGCTTTCTGGACAAGAGAGCAATATTTTGTTGATCTGCCTTACAGAGAATGTTATATTTCCAAACCTCAAAAGGCTTCTGCAAATCATATGTCTCCTACTGAGTTAGAATATTGCCAAAAGGAGATAGCCGAATTAATGGAAAGAAAATTAATTGAAAAAAGTAGAAGTCCATGGGCATGTCCTGCATTTTATGTAAATAAACATAGTGAGAAGAAAAGGGGAAAGCCACGAATGGTCATTAATTACAGATCTCTGAATGAAGCTTTGTTACCTCTCAGATTCCCTTTGCCCTCGAAAGAATTGCTATTCTCTAAAATTGGGAAATGTAATGTCTTTAGTAAGTTTGACTCTAAAAGTGGATTCTGGCAGATTGGTATTACTCCCAGAGATAGTTATAAAACTACCTTTGTGGTTCCACAAGGACAGTATCAGTGGAAAGCGATTCCATTTGGATTGAAGAATGCTCCATCTGAGTTTCAGAAAAGGATGGATGATATATTTAAACATTTTCCATTTGTTCTTGTATATATTGATGACTTGTTAGTTTGTTCTGTAGATATGAAGGCACATGTACAACATCTACAGATTGTTTATGATTTGTTTTTCAAACATGGATTGGTGCTTAGCAAATGCAAGCTATGTTGGGCACAAAGCAAGATAGAATATATTGACTTAATTCTCTCTCAAGGAGAGGTAGAACTTCAAGACCATGTCTTGAAGAAATTACAAGAATTCCCTGATGAAATTCTGGACACTAAGCAATTACAAAGATTCCTTGGATGTTTAAATTATATCCTCCAGTTCTATGAAAACCAAGCTAAGGATGTGCGGATACTGCAGAAAAGGTTAAGTAAATCCATTCCTTGGAATTATAAAATGACCCAAGCAGTCCAGATCATAAAGCAGAAAATCCAGAACTTACCCAGACTACATCTTCCAGATCTATCACTCAAAATGATATTAGAGACTGATGCCTCTAATGATACATGGGCAGTTGTTCTACTCCAAAATAATGGCCCTAGATTGGAAGAAGTGTGCATTTACACTTCTGGATGTTTCACAGAGACTGAGTCTAGATATCCTTCATCACACAAGGAAATTCTTGCTGTCAAAAATGGCATCAAGAAATTCAGGATATTTCTAAAACCTGTTCATTTTACTGTCAGAACAGATTTAAAACATATGAAGGGTATGCTTTCTAACCACAGGTTGCTTGAACAGGGAAATAACAGAGTGTTTCTATGGAGCCTATGGCTAGATGGATATGACTTTGATATTGAATATAAACCTGGTAAAGAGAACTGCATTGCAGATCTGTTGACAAGAGAAGCCTCGCCAAAGAAGGAACCTGATAAAACTATCAGATGGCTTCATCCTCCCTGAATGTTATTTCCAAGGAAGCTCCACCAGGATTCAAATGGATCTTGGTTTGTACAGAATGTGAATACTGTTTGTGTTTTGATTGCTTAGCTTGCTGTATAAAGAATAGTCCAACTAGTTTGAGGATACTAGAATTTTGGGTAGATAAAACTAGTGGTTTTGAATCCTTCAGCAGCTACTTCAGAGAAAAAAGAGATTTGTTCAGAGGAATAATGACTGGTGGTCCTCATCAAGGACAAGTTTATATAAGCCTCTATACTCCTTATCTAACTTATCTGGATTATTGTACTATACTTCATCAGATTAAGTATGATGGCTGTGTATGACTTACATTTGAATGTGATCTATTCAAAGATCATTATTATTCATGGTCAGGATGGTTGTATCTACTCTGATGGAATTATTGTCCCAGAGATGCATACTTCTTCAATCAGACAGATCAAGAAGCCTTCAAAATATGGTTTCACGCAGAAGTATGGGAAGCTGCTCAACATGAAGCATGGTTTGTATTCAGTTTATCCTACATGAGCAGTAATCTCAAATATGCACCATCAGATCCTTCTGTACCTCCTTGCTACAAGATTACCAGTACTTATTATGGTAATACTTGCGTACCAGACAATGAAATCATCCCATCAATGCAAGGGTCACCATTTTATAAGTCATTTAGTGGGCTTCCTCCGTTCTCCTCAGATCACAGTTCACCACCAGCAAGTCATGATTATAACAGTGATTATTCATTTGATTCAGTTGTTGAATATAATATTCAAAATATGTTAGAAGCGTGATGGACCCATATGTCCTCTATTGTAAATAAAGTTTGTAATAATTCATGTCTATCGAGCCGACAGTGGTGTCTCAACGGTTAGTGGGTTCCGTGAACTCCATAGTGTAAGAATCTTTACTTTAGTCCATGTCATAGTACTAAAGTAACTAGAATAATAATTTTCCATCTTGTCATCTGTAAAAGCTATGATGGGTCCCCATATGGCCGAGCCTCCAAGGGATGAGATAACAGTTGTAGTCCACAACTGCCCCATCTAGTCTTTTCATGGAATCTTTAATGACTGGAAGCTGCAAGTTTAAGCTGACCGGTAACCTATTAAGATTTGTATAAATAAGACCCTTCGGCCTCATTTCATTCATTCAGAATTTGGTCGAGAGAGTTATGCATAAGTGTCTTAGTGTCTATTTGAGTCGAGCAGTGTGTATCCTCTTTGCTTCACTCACCTTCGGGATCTTGTGAAAGTAAATGAAAAACACTGATCTCGAGTGTAAGTGTGCTCTTCTGATAAAATAGTCAGAAGAGAACACTTACACTTGAGATCATTATTCATAGAGAATAATGATAAAATAGTCATAAATTATTCATAGAGAATACAAATTACATGGGACAAATTTCATTGGAAATATTACGGACTGTAGTTTCTTGCGTGCGAGTTTCAGAATTGGATGTTAAATATTGAGCGTGGGGCATTCTGTACAAGTTCGGTCTCCTGAATAGACTAGAATTGAATAAAGTCTACCATTCTTTAGATAATAAAGTCTAATATTATCTATAGGATCAGAGCACTCCAAGAATTGAAGAATTGCAGAAATTGAAGAAGTCTCAAGAAGCATTATCAGGTTCTATGTGATGATTGGTTGATGGTGATGATTTAATGTAAAGTTTTATTATCTCTCATATATTCTTGGGTGGAAGGAAGGGGAAAGGATGGAGAGTTAAACTCTCTCTTGATACTAGAGGATTGTATCTTCCTCTTGGAGGTTTATCCCTCCCTTTACATTTATAAGTTGTAGCTACCTTTGGAAGTCATTACTTCCCTTGAACAATAACTATTGATTATTTCTCATATATTGTGCATGGTGTATTGTGGTGTATTGGTGTAACTCTTATACTAATGGTAATTGTTCATTGGATATAGTTGAAAAAGGTTTTAAATTGTACTTGATATTGATTCACCCCCTCTCAGTATCAACACTTCTTTCTTCTCTAGTTCTTCTTGGAGCTTCTTGTTTTTCTTCTTTTCTCTTTTTATAACTTCTATAGCACTCAACAGTTCTTCTAGAAAAGTGATCAAATATAATTATCATATATGCATAGTTGGGAACCCCCTCTAATATAGGGGATAAACACTAGCTCGCGTGTGGAAGAGAAGCGAAGATTTCCCCTCCAAATATTGACCAATCGTAGAGGAAGGAGCGTATATTAGGTGTTTTTCTTGAGAAACTATTGGTTTCATTTGGTCTTGGTGCTTTTTGAATCCTGAATCCATTTGGGGTCCTCAAGAGTCTTACCATTCCACTTGGCTTCAGACTTTGTTATCCTTCCCATACATTTGGTCTCGAATGTTGACTGTACCCCCCCAGAGGTCGACTGTCAGTTAGTAACCTTAGTGGACTTTCCTAGGTATATACAGAGGTGAATGTGAAGGGATTCCCACAATACCTAGGGAAGATGTAACATAACACATTCAGTACCCTTGGAGGGTAACCCCATTAAATAAGGTTTGCTTGCACCAAGAATGGTTGTTACATGGAGGTTGGGGTAACTGCTTCTCATATCTTCACCGACGACTTGATATCCTGTCTTCAGAAGATCCTTCTATTGTTTCTTTTAGAGTTTGTAGTTGGCCTTAAGGATTGTCATTTTACTTTCATCATGGTCGATCAAGGGCTTAAAAAATATTGCAGAATGTAAGGTTTGGATCCTGAAGTTCAGGAACCTCAAGATGAACCTTCTTACGAAGGAATGGTCAAAGAACAAAATTTTGAAACCGAGAGTGTATCTCCTAGAAGTGGCCAACACACAGAAGACCAATCACAACCTTCATGGAAGGTCTTGTATCTTAAGAAAAACCCCTTTTTACTAATCCACTCGGCGCACTACTTGTTGAAAAACCATCCACTCTTGATGCTTTTTCTTCTTACCATTTACCGGCCAGTTCAACCACTGGGAAATATTTTGGCATGAACCCACTAGCATATGGTTTTAGAGAGGGATTGGCAGTTTCACCTACTCTATCCAAAAATCTTGTAATTGACCTTGCAAGAGTGCATATCACTACTTCCAGTGCTTATTTTGTACTGGGAACCCCCATGATCTAGGTTACTCTAACACAACCACTTGCGATTACATCTCTCTCTGCACATCCGTCGAGCAATATTCCTACTTCACTAATTGCACATATGCACACACCAAGTGTTTTACTTGTTCATCCCATTGGTTAAATGAAAATCATTCAATTCGTTCAAATAAACACATTTACGCAAGCTACTCAACCCACATCTCCAACTTTACAAATTGAGATTTCTCTTATACCCTTCACTGGAGGTCAATCTTTAGCTGGGGGGGAACCCTCAAGTATGAGGAAATATCCTATGTGGGGGCCACATCAGCAAACATGCAGGAAAGTATCCCATGCAGGTCCTTCCATTCCCATTACTACTGGACTGTATCCTGGACAACCATATCCATGTTGGGTATGTGTTATATTCTTTGCATGGTTTTTACATCCATTTTTAGGCAGTTTTTCATCACATGGTTTTCGCCAATGGTTTTCTATTTCTGGTTAAGGAATTAGAATTGTTGACTAATTCAGGTTATTGGATTAGGATTTTGGATGCTATGAGATCCTATATGTATATTTTATTGTAAACAATGTATGATGTGCATGAATATAGAATATGATGGTTTTCCTGGTTTGCGTTTCTAGGGGAAAAATCTCTGTGTAATGTGTGTATCTTCCATTGTATATTTTATGTTCTTTTATTGAAAATATGTTTGCATTAAATAATTATACAAGGTTAAAATATACAATCCAGGAGTTGAAAATTTTTTATGGGATCAACCTAATCCAGTGGGAATTCCTCAAAAAGGAACTTTTCCCAATCAATCTATGAACTCCATGATTCCAACACAACAACCCCCTCAAACAAATATATGGGAGGTCCAAAGAGATAACCAAAATACATGGGAGGACCATCAGGTCAACTGCAGTACATGGGAGGACCATCAGGTCAACCGTAATACATGGGGGGACCCTCAGGTCAACCACAATACATGGGGGGTCAGCCACAGTACATGGCAAGACCATATGGTTTTTCCATCCCATCACAACCTATATATGGCCATGCTAGTGTTCTTATGTCACATGGTTAATACCAGTATCCATTGGCTAATTGAAAACTTTCTTTATTATCTACATTAAATCTTCCTGATTTTTTTCATTTGACCAATGATCCCATACTCCATGCCCCACTTGGTCTCCAATCCCTGCCAAACTACCATCCGATATCCCAAAATTCGATGGGAAACCTAGAGAAGACACTAATAACCACATAATTAATTTCCATCTTTGGTGTTCTTCTAACTCTTTGATGGATGACTCCATTCATTTAAGAATTTTTCAGAGAAGTCTCATAGGATCGGTAGCCAAATGGTATATCGAGCTGCCACGACACTCCTTTGGTGACTTTAATACTTTAGCTATGGATTTTTTGACACATTTCAAGATGTCAATTCAATATGATACCAATACAGAGATATTAAACTCACTTAGACAATCCACCTCCACACATATTTTTTATAATATTCATAAATGGAGGTGGTGGCGATGGATAATTAAATCTAATACTCTATACCAACTCCTGGTAGATTGGTTTACCAAGTCACTTTTTCCACCCATCGCTATAGATGTTGCCATGGGTGGTGTTGTCACTAAGGAGTAAGTGATTAGTCATGCTCAATATTTGGACATGGTATATTCCCATTCAGGCACACTTTACAATCTGATCCCTCATGCTCCTCTCCCATTAACTGATCCATCAAGACCTACTCTGGAAGCCCATGATAATGGCATGGTAGTTTCCGTTACCAAAACTACCCCCTCTCATGCACAAACCTTTGAGGTTAATTTGGTCCATTCCACTTCATCTTAGCAACCTGGAGGTAAGAAAAAAAACAAGCCTAAATCCAGGAATTATTATGACACACAGGAGAGTGAAAAAATTGTTGATACCCAACTGAAAAGGAAATCTAAATTGCACTGCATGATTTGCGCATAGGACCACTACACGAAAGACTTCCCTCATTGAGAGGAAGTCACTAAATTTCTAAAGACCTGGAGTGTTAACTAACCCTTTTCTGATTCAGCAACAACAAATGGCTATGAAAAATCTATCCACTCCGCAAGGGGGCAATGCAAGTCATCCTCACCATGAGGATGCTTCCTCAAGCACCACTCAAGTATATATGTGTAAGGATACAGTTAGTCTAACGACTAGAGCGAAGGCTTATGCCACTGCTCCAGATAATCATGCTAATGGATATGATACTGATAATCCCTCCACTTCCACTCCTCCATCCTCCACCACTCTTTATATCTAGATGCATGTTGTTGATTAATTGTTGCGCGCACCCAAGGGAACAATTCGAAAGTCATTTTTCAATCCAAGTGCCCACACTTCTCAAAACTACAACATTGTTGAATATTTGGCACAATTACCTTGTGCTATGTCGATGCTTGAAGTTCTAAAAAACTGTCCAAGTCAACATAAAACCCTATTATCAGCCATTGGAGTTGTGGATCTAGAGGCATCAAATATGATTATGTTTAATATGAATTATTGTAAAGTGGGGTTGTCCCACCACTTGGAATTCCAAATTCAAGCTATGGTCGGTGGTAAGAACATCCATCACACTTTTTTGGATGAAGGATATTCCACACATGCCATGTCTTTGTCCTATTCGAGAGCCATTGGTTCTCCTGAAATTAACCAATATCCTACCACCCTTAAGGAATTTTATGGACATGGTTTCCAACCTTACAGACTCTTAAAATATTTTGTTGTGGAGTTAAAGGGAAAAATGGTTTATGTCGACATTGAAGTGGTTGATTCTCCCCTAGATTATAATTTATTTCTTGGTCATAGTTGGTTCTATGTGATTTATGTCGTCGCTTCTTCATTCTTTCATATTTTACAATTTCCCCATCAAGGGAAAATTGTGGCTATTGACCAACTTGATTATTGCACACCAGATCCCAATAATTCTCCCATGAATAATATCCCTTTCTTCGGACAGTTCGATCTTATGTACGAAAGCGTGGGGTAGGTCTCCTCAAGGATTCCTCACTCATGTGATATTTTCCCTTACCTCCCCCTTATCCCCCACATGAGGTTTCCACACTAAACGTGATTACGGCTATGGTGCAATGATCCTATGAATCGTTCGATCCTTAGGAAGTTCCTAGCCCATCTTCCATAGAATATCTAGGTGACACCATGTCTCTTAGTCTAGCACAGCCTCATCTTCCACATGATCTGGTACCTAAACCTTCCCTTCCTCAACCTATATCAGTTGATCCTATTTCTTCCTCCCTTTATGGTGAACATATCCCTATTAGTAACTATTATTCTAAGAATAAGAAGAGTCGACAGATGAACTAAAGCTTGGGGGGCATGTCTCCAGCCTCTGGACATCATACTGAATTTAAACCACCAACTTCTTATGATAATTCTAGGGGAAAATGACCAACCTTTGAACACTATGTTCGAAAAAAACATGCCAATAAGTATCGATCAATGTTCCAACCTTTGGATATCATGTTGGGAAGGGGCTTGTTCATGGGTATTACATAGAGCATAGTTTATTCTCATTTTCAAGATCATTATAAATGAAACCAACTTCAAGCAAAGTTCACGTTTATGTTTCAATATCGTTAAAAAATGGAAGAGAGGACTTCAATAACAATTTCATTCTTTGTTTCAAGATCGTTAAAATATGAAATATTCTACCAACATACTTCGTCGTTCCTCTATCTCATTAAACCATGAATATTTCTCTTTCAAGTGGTAGTTTACCCCTTTTTTGTCCATGTAAGACTAACTACAAAAAATGTATACTCTATTCAATCATGACTACAAGAGTTATCCCTTGTATTGTTTTACACTTTTTCGGGCTTGGGGGACTAAATTTATAAAAAATAAAATCCATAGAGACGTCTTTAATATATTTTTAGACTCTCTAAACATGAAAAGACCATTGCATTTTCCTTATTCGAACTCGTAAAACATGCATTGAAGGACTCGTGTGGGGTCAAACCACTCCTTCAGGTTTGTTAAACATATGATGAGGGACTCATCGAAGATGAGCTACACCAAACATTTTTCATCCTCCTCAAGCTTGTTAAAAAACAAAGAGGTACTCTCCAATCATGGTGGGGGGGGAAATTGAAGGAAGTGGGTTAACTTTTTTGGAAATCATTATGGCAACTGTTTGTTGTCTCCCTTGAACATGGCACTTGTTTGTGTCTCATATTATAGTTGGGTAATATTCTTGTCTTCAATTCATGTCAATCCCATGAGTCTTCGTACTACTTCGGCTCACCCAAAGAGTGCCTCAATCGCTATCGCACTATGTTTTGGTCTATCTCTTAGTTGAATCAATGTTGCCATTTCACTTGTCATTACTCACAATGTTCAAGGGAAGTTTCACCTCAAACTAACCATTATACAGTATTAATAGTTTTCATCCTCATGTCAGAGTGTTCTCATTTGATCTATCTTCTTAGATCACTTTCCTATGTCATTTTCATGTCGATGATGGGGGAAACATCATGGCCCTCCTTCGACGAGTTTGTTTCTATAAACTTCAACAAATTATTTGGGAATTGGAATTAGAAACAAGTTAGTACGTTGGAGCCTGCATGCATCAATGGAAGGTTTCCTCACCTTCGACAGTAGGTTTACACCATTGTCCTTTAATCGAATGATTCCATGGATGTTCGACTTCAGCTCATTTATTCACATTCATTGGAATGTACTAGGGTACCTTGGGAGTCATTTTCATTATTGGTGATTTACATCACACTTGTTAATGGTATACATTAATGGTCGGTAATCAAGCGATTTCTACCATCCTCGACATCAAGTCATCTATTCACATAGTCATAATCATACTATTTTGGGATCTGGATGAAGACCCTGGGTTGGACGCTCACTGATATATGTTGTCACATAGATCCACTCACTCATGCTACTAAAAACGCCACTGATATATGTTTTCACATAGATCCACTTTGTATTGGTCTGTGGCTATGTTGTTTTTTCATATTGTAGCTTCATTGTGTATTCTTTCATGGATATGACTTAATCAAGTCATGGAGGTATGGATCCACATTATATCTTCGGTGGCCATATCCTTATTTATTACTTTCATGGATCCGCAGTGTATTGGTCGGTGACCATGCTTTGAGTCAATTTACTATGAGAATAGGTATGCCTACCTTGGGGATGATACATATATATTGTTTGATGTTTGTTTGCAGCTTCTTCCATGCTCTCCTACTCCAACACCCCTGCATTAATATCTTTGTAAAGTGTTTCGGCCATCATTTTCTCTTTTTACCTCACGCTTTAGGGGGAATCTCTTACACACCAAAATTTCACACTTAAGTGTCACATCTATTATGCACCTAAGTGTTGCAAGTTTCACAAAACTATTGTATGCACCTTAATAAGTCTTGTATTCACTTTATCAAGTGTTGTATGCACCTTACTAAGTGTCGCATGCACTTTGACACCATGAAAGAACATTTGTCATGATCCCTATTCTTTATGGAGGAGAAAAACCAACATACAATGGTTGAAAAATCATTTTTTACCTTGAGCTTTGACCCATTTTTGAAGGTCAACACCCCCCTTCCCATGTATAGGGATCATTTATCCTTGATCAATGCTCCTTGCTGAACTATGGGGGAGTGTTGACAATGCTCTGTGCTCCATAATGGGGGAGAATTGAATTGGTTAGAGGAATATTTGGTCATCCTACCTTATTCTAAGGGTAAAACATGAGATGCTCTTAAGTGGATTTGTTTGAGGGATTGAGTCATGAGTTGATTCACCCATAATCCCTTCATTTTGGGTAACCAAATCCTAACCTAAGGATCTAAATCCTTGATCATTTCCTAGAATCCTTCATGGTGGTTAAGCCTCCCAAATCCTATATAATGAGGCCACTCAAAGGTGAAAGGGGATAAAATGATTTCAGAGTGTCAAACCTTTGACCTTGGAGTTCATAAATAGTTCAAGTTTATCATCATTTTGATCTTAGGATATCTAGGCAAAGGCTTGACTGGAGAGATTAGAGGAATGCTAGCACAACATCACAAGGTTGCAAGCTTTTCCATGTTTTCCATTATTAATATGACTTGGCCTACCCCTTCATGTTTATGTCTTTGATTCATATGTTGGATCATGTTGTCATTGATGCCAATGGTTTGTCATTGATGCCAATGGTTTGATTACTTGGGAGATTGTTGGATCATATGTCATTGATGTAAATGGTTTGGTTTGATTGATGTCATTGGTTGATGTCAAGTA
>SNQJ01S0120252.1:30373-41919 GCA_010110895.2 Picea sitchensis | reverse complement strand
TTTGTGCAAGAGGGAAGTTTTGGGAAAAAGAGCCCCACACTCATTCACCCCCCCTCTAAGTGTGGTAGGTGTGTCCAACATCATACATGTCTATTATTTTAAATTCATCATAGTTACATCTATCTTCAGTTGACAATCTAGTGTAGAGGATGGTAGTTTCTTCATGTTCTTTGCAAGATATCTCTCGTGCCTAGGAGCTTGTTCAACAAGGTCAGAGTCTAGAGAAACGAGGTCAACCATCGTAAGAAGGTAAGTCTACCATCTCATTGTTTTCATTTTATTTTCTATGTATATATAAAGGGAAAGTAGTTACCACTTGTTCTCTTCTGTCCTGGATCGAAAAGAACCTGGTCCAAGGGGAGTTCAACCTGTCCGCAGGGTGAAATTTATCACAACAACAATGTGTCAGATGATTTATATGTCTAAATCCTATTACATTTAATTATCAATCAAGGAGTTCATAGACTTGTGAAATGAAAGAACAATAAGTGAAGAATCAGATTAGTTGCAGTATGATTGACCTAAGATGCTTATGAAAAATAAATTAAGCTAAATGAATTGAACTATAGAAATCAATCACTTTGAAACAAAAAGAAACAAAGACATATATATCACTAAATTTAAGTCTTACTATATCGATAAATATTGTAAATTAGGTTGTAGTTTAAGTTTTCAATTACTAAGACATGAATCTTCCCTTTCTACAACAATGCTTTGATTTGGTATATAGAACATAATTCAATGAATGAATATAAATGAAATCAAATGTAGAAATGAAACACACCATACTTCATCAACTTAAAAAAAAAAAAAAAATCAATCTTAGCAATGACAATGTACTTGAACACCACTATGCTTACTAATACCCTATTATCACCAAGTTATATTTTGATATGGATGATAAGTTTATTTCCATGAATCATTACTCCTATTGTTAGCAAGCTTTGATAGAAAGAAACATACTTCCATAAATAATATGCATTGTTCATGAAATCAAATTACAAAATTAAATGAAAACATCTGAAATAAAAGACTACCATGATCTATTTGGAGTGATCTCAATTCTCCCAAAAACAAGGTAGCAAACTACTCTACATCATAGAAAACTAAATCAAGACACACTATTAATAGAACTAAAGAATGACAAGTTATGTGAAGAGAAATGCCAAGAAATTTTTATATTCCATCATAATCTAGACATATGCTCCAAGATTCCTCCATTTGGAATGCAGAAGGCACTCTTATTTATACAAAAAATAAGATAACCAATAAAAAATTCAGATCCCCATATCTCTCATGTGGTTACAACCCATTTCTAATAATTAGCAAGTAATATCTCTAAAAACATTACCACAAATCTCTCTAAAATATTTGATAACAAATCTTTCATGATTCTTCTCCATTCAAGATACTTGAGTGATCCTCCCAAATATTCATCAAATATTCAAGGGTTGAAGAGGAAATTTGAATTTGAGGCTTCATATGTAAATTGTCGTGGATATTCCACTGGAACAGTTCACCGCAACAGATCTAATAAATTACTAAAATCTTTATTATTAAGGTTAATTTCCTTTAGATCTCCAGAATATTTAGTTACCAATAAAATAGATAAAACACAAAAAAATTAGAGAATAGTAAAAAACATTCACACCATCTACAAATAAGCACAAGATATGATCTCAGAAACCCAATATGGGAGAAAACCTAGCTAGAAGGTGAGGTTTATTTGCTCTCTTTTCTTTGGTAAGAAATGATGTTAGTACAAAGAAAGAGGCACTCTCTGTGGATTTTCCTTTAACATGTGGTTTGCATGGCTTCTACATAATCCCTCCTCCTCTATTATTCTCACTGAATACCACTCTCATATGTTTTTCTCAGCTATGGAACAAGACACAATGAAAAATAATGGAACCCCTTCTTCTCTTAGTGGCTCGGTATTTAACATAGCCCGATAGCGATCTAGGTATAGGTTTTTGACTTCCTCAACCTTCAATTGTGATCAGGTTTTGGATAATGATAAAAATGAGGCTTCATTTTAACTATCCATTGATACCATTGATATGGTTTTATCTCAAATTTAAGAGTTACTATGTGAATCATTTTCTTATTATCCATAAAGTTCAAAATACTATTCTATTTGGTTAGATAAAGACCTTTGTTCCATCAAAATTATTTAATTAAATCTTGAGATTTCCTTCTTAAGAGTGGTATCTATACATGAATACCATTCCATGTAAGAGAAACGAAATAATTTCATGAAACTTGCACCTTTGATTGTCAAGGAATCGATGCCCTCTACACATCCTACACATCCTGACCTGTTACTTTTTGAATTACAAAAAGCCATCGTGGACTTTTTTTTAAAGACGGGTGGCATGAGTTGATCTCGCATATTCTTTCAGAGAATTTTATTGGTTGCCAAAAGTTATAAGAAAACGCAATATCATCACCAACTCTCACTTGAAATGATGTGTATTTTTATTATATTAACAGAAATTTTGTAAATTTAAAATTATTATTTTTCTAACTTAACACGACGCATGGTTTTTATAAAAAATTTAACAATACATGTGGTTAATTAATTTATTGTTGACCAAAATTTGGAATATACAAAATTTTATGGAAACAATGAAATAAATAAGTATAGATAAGGTAGAAATTTTAAAAGTATTATTCTAAACGTTGTATGAAATGACTATTTTCTGGTGATTTTTTCTGGGGACATTTGTCCAAAATCCGGAAAGAAATTGCTAAATTTGTATATTTGAGTGATTATTCGTTGGATTCCGGAGAAAAAAACCATTTTGTAGAAAAGTTAAACAACGTCATTTTACATCAAAGTATCAAAGTTTTTCCTTGCAATTTTCCATACCTATCCCTTCATTGTCTATGCATATTTTGCACAGTCTCTGCAAAAATTTTTTCCGACAACAAACTAACCCAAAAGCATGTGGGCAAAAATTTTATACCATGAGATTTTTGTGCATAGATTTTCCTGAAATAACATCTACAACCTTTGTCATTTTTTATGGGAATTCTATCCCGAACACTCTTTAAATGAAAATCATGTATGCAACTAGGTTCTCCATTGTTTTTGGACATGGAACGAACATTCCATCTTTGGGTACTTTTTGTGTAGCATTATAATCATTCTTTTCCCTGATGCATATACGCAGTGAGCAGGAGCTCTTTAGTAGTTAGGAGTTACATAAAGTTCAACTTTCCTTTGAATTCATATGAATGTATTCTTCTATTTCATTCAAAGTTGCATCTACTTACCTGTTTTGAATCTCTATTTTTCTTTGGAGTAGACAATAAAAAATAATAATAGCATAAATACAACAACCTCATGGATTACTATGGTATAGCAGCTAGTTTCCATGGCATGTATTTTATGAATACTTCTTCGCAAGAACGTAATATGAAGAGATTTTTCATTCCTTTAAAAAAAATTCATGGAGTTTCAACCTCATTGGGGACTTCTATTGGTGAGAATTTGGGCCTCTGTGGCCATTTGAAGAAAGAGTTAGTGTCATATAGGCATCTGGTATCATCAACTAGATCCTCAAACACAATTGTCTAATGTGCCTGAACAAGTGAAGAAGATCGTTGAATTTGATTTCAAGAAGTACATGCTTTCCAAGGCACTGGAAGTGAATGAGGCATTGGATAAGGCTATCCCAGTTACTTATCCCAAGAAAATGTATCAAGCCGTGAGGTATTCTCTTCTTGCAAGAGGGAAGTGGGTTCGTCATGTTTTGTGCATTGCCGCGTGTGAAGCTGTTGGAGGGGTCAAGGAGCTCACCATGCCAACTTCCTATGCAATGGACATGATCAACACAATGTCTATTATTCATGATGACTTTCCTTGCATGGAAAATGATTATTTACATCAAGGTAAGCCTACAAACCAATATCAAAGAATTTTTTTTTGTTAAAATGTTATAAGAAAAAGAAATATCATTATGCTCTAGGTCAACATGGAATCCGGGTGACCCTGGGAAAAGAGACGCAAAGTTAATAGATGAAGGAAAGTCTCCCTGTGTGTCAAGATGGAATATGTGGAGAGGCTTGAGAAAGAGTCTTAGTGGTATCCAAAGGTTTCCAAGAGATAAGAACACTTGCAAAGAATGATGTACATGCCTGAGACACAAGAACAAGATGAGTATATCTGTATAATGTAATCAAGTTAGGATTTTTGTCCCTAATTTTAGAAGTAAAAACTAATGTATATCAGAAAGAAAATAAGTATTAAATATGCTAAACAAATGCTAAAAGTCCAACATATGATGCACGAGATAAGCTAGATAAACATTAGTAATACTCAGGAATGAAAGCACGAGACATTAGCAATGAAATAAGGTTGTAATAAAAAGTGTTTGCAGAGATATTTTGCATCCTTATGGATGTACCAAACAAGTTGTTACATCATTAAAATCAACCTTCAAAACTTGTAAATAATCCACCCAAAAAGTGCATTAGACTTAAGAGATTATTATGGCAAACTTTTAGCAACTTTCCACGGTTGAAATGCAAGTTATAAACAAAAGTGTGTTAGGGTTTTTGAATCCCTAAAGGATGAAGATGTAATTTTAATAAAGAATCAAGCAATACCCCTTTATAGGGAACACCCTAGTGTCTAAGAGGTGCACTAGGCACAAGGAAAAAAACCCAAATTGTAGAAAATTGAAATGGTAAAAAATCATGTTTCCCAATGCACTATTTTATTTCTCCAATAAAAAAAAGTAAATGATTAGTGTTGTTGAGCTCTGGTTTTGTCATACCTTATTCCATACAAATACACTCATAATTAAACCTTATCCCCTCATTTCGTCAATAATATATCGCTAATTACACCATAAACCTCCATTATCTCTTGTTATTCATCCTATGTGGTTAATACATAGTTTTCCATATTTTTAGTGATTAAAAGGATGATTATACAATAGTTTTGTCGATGATGGTTTAATCCTATGTTTATATGTCCAAGAAACATGTTATGTATTGTTCAGGTTCTGGTATATGCATTGCCCATGTTCTGGTACCTGTATTGTTCTTGTTCTGATACCCACATTGCAGGTCATCTGATACTCCAAGTCATCTGGTACTAGAAGGTTCTACAGACAATCGGTTCCTGGATAGTCATTTGGTACCCACGCTCCATGTCATCCAATACTCTGCAGTGATCTGGTACTACCTTTGTGTTCATTCAATACCATCTCTCTGTCGCTTCCGGTACCATCTTCATCTGGTACCATATTGCGCCTATTCTAGTAGTAGCTCCATCCAGTACTACCATCGCATTGATCCGGTACCCATAGTCATGATTGTGTTAATCTGGTACTAAACCCCTAGCTACAATATTCTGGTACTAATTTTTCTAATCCAGTACCAACTGTTATAATCCGGTACAAACTATGCTAATCTGGTACTAGAAATAATTCAAAATTTTTAAAAGTTTCTAGAGGAAAATTGGGTACATGGGTTTTGTCCAGAGCCACATTTACATGAGAAAATGTGAGGCATAATTCATCCAGATCACACGTGTGGACCTCCAGCGTAGGGGGAATGTTTCTACTAAAATTATTGAAAAACTCAAACTGCCAACTTGCGCCTCGATTGCCGTGTATATGGCATCACATCTAGAAATTCTACGAAATGGGTTTTGTCTAGAATATGGCAAATTGAGTAATTCGCTAGAAGTTTTTCAAAATTAGAATTGGTTTGGAAGCTATGGGTGGGGGACTAATTCAAATCTGCCCAAATTGCAATAAAACCCAGATTTTATCTAAAAATGTAATATTTGAAATCTGAGCATTGGGATTTGGTCCCATCCACTCCTCAATGAGTATTCATGTATAAATAAGCCTCATAGGGATATGAGAAAGATCAATTAGTTTCATGAATATTTTGTAAATGAAATATTTATTCTTGTGACAAAGCCTTAAGGAGTTGTTAGCCATGTAAAAACTGAGTTTTTGATCTCAATGAAGAATGGATTCTTGCTGCAACATTGAGCATCCTTCTAGCTTGATATGATTGTCTTCAAGCAACACTCACCTCCTGGGAAGGGCCCCTCAGCGTGGGTAAGTGTTTCTATGTTCTATTTGCTTGGTAGATTAACATTGCATTGTGTGTTTATTTCATTACAAGTCAATTTTAGTTTTGTTATCATTTGAGTTAAAGTTTTGTTAATTTTATGTTGTTGCATTAGATGGATGAATTTACACTCAGATCACATTTCTCAATTGAATGTATTATTACACTTCTTAATCTTTGAGTCTAGTCTATACTCCTTCCATTACTTATGTGTGCTTATATTTGTGCATATCCTTTCAATGCTCTGTTTCTGTGCTTAATTAATTGTGGACAACGTTCCCTTGCTTCCATGCTTTACTCTCATCTATTTAATCATTCAAACCTCCATTTGCATCTATGCTTTTTCACCATTGATTTTCCATCCTACTCACACATCAAAACCTACTATTCAATTCACATATACATTCACCTATTCTACATTGTCCTAAATAGTGTAAAACAAAGTTGTTCCATTTGCCATACATAACCTTTCTCTTCTATATTTACCTCATCTTTCCTCACACAATTTTCTCCTTAGTTGTTAATTTGATTATACATTATAATCAATTAATTACAAGAGTAGATCGTTTCCATCTCTTCCTCATTTTCTGGGTATTAGTTATTGAGTTTAAATGTTGCCTTTATATCTCAATTACATAGAAAACCACTTCCTTTTCTCATATTCATTATTTTCCTTTCCATCTCTTTATTTTTGCTTTACTTTATGGATGTATTCATTTTATGAGTGATTATGAGTTTAGGATGTGTGATTTTACATTTACTTAATATTTCTACAGTTTAAGTTTGGATTGCCTTAAGAATTATTTTTGTTCTTAGTCAATTTTGTTTTTTCATTGCTTTGTACTAGTATAAACTTATTTTCACACTAATTTCCTCTCTTGTTTTTGTTATTGATGAATGCTTTTGTTATCATTTTGTAGGATAGAATTTAATCTTCCCATTTTAGGATAGATCTTTGCAATAAATTGTTGATCACATAGTTTTGTTTTAGTATTTCATTTTGTTTNGCTTGGTAGATTAACATTGCATTGTGTGTTTATTTCATTACAAGTCAATTTTAGTTTTGTTATCATTTGAGTTAAAGTTTTGTTAATTTTATGTTGTTGCATTAGATGGATGAATTTACACTCAGATCACATTTCTCAATTGAATGTATTATTACACTTCTTAATCTTTGAGTCTAGTCTATACTCCTTCCATTACTTATGTGTGCTTATATTTGTGCATATCCTTTCAATGCTCTGTTTCTGTGCTTAATTAATTGTGGACAACGTTCCCTTGCTTCCATGCTTTACTCTCATCTATTTAATCATTCAAACCTCCATTTGCATCTATGCTTTTTCACCATTGATTTTCCATCCTACTCACACATCAAAACCTACTATTCAATTCACATATACATTCACCTATTCTACATTGTCCTAAATAGTGTAAAACAAAGTTGTTCCATTTGCCATACATAACCTTTCTCTTCTATATTTACCTCATCTTTCCTCACACAATTTTCTCCTTAGTTGTTAATTTGATTATACATTATAATCAATTAATTACAAGAGTAGATCGTTTCCATCTCTTCCTCATTTTCTGGGTATTAGTTATTGAGTTTAAATGTTGCCTTTATATCTCAATTACATAGAAAACCACTTCCTTTTCTCATATTCATTATTTTCCTTTCCATCTCTTTATTTTTGCTTTACTTTATGGATGTATTCATTTTATGAGTGATTATGAGTTTAGGATGTGTGATTTTACATTTACTTAATATTTCTACAGTTTAAGTTTGGATTGCCTTAAGAATTATTTTTGTTCTTAGTCAATTTTGTTTTTTCATTGCTTTGTACTAGTATAAACTTATTTTCACACTAATTTCCTCTCTTGTTTTTGTTATTGATGAATGCTTTTGTTATCATTTTGTAGGATAGAATTTAATCTTCCCATTTTAGGATAGATCTTTGCAATAAATTGTTGATCACATAGTTTTGTTTTAGTATTTCATTTTGTTTGGCTTCTTATTGCAAACTTGTAGCTTCAAACACCAATGGACATATTAAAGGTCTAACTCATGAGACATGGCCTTCCCGCGTTGGAATTCTTCCTAAGGTATTAGTTTCTATTGTGAATTTCATTTTCATTTGCTTGTTGCTTTTATTGCATTTGAGTGTGGATACGCTATAGGAAATAATCATTGAAGAATAGAAGACTTGAATAAGCTACTCATGATTAATCACACGAACATCACCCCGAGTGCCTGGAAGACTGTGATCTAAGCCTTTATAGCACTAAGTATTCCTACATCCCAGTGATGAATCCTTAGTGTTAATTTGTTGCAGTGTGGGTTTGAAGATTGTTTTGCTGACTTTAGATTAGGCTAGACTAGGATTTAATCCTACGTTTCCTGTGCCTGCACCTCAAAACTTACGAGCCCTGGTTGATAATTAAATGTGGGAATTAATAGTGCATATATTTAGCCCCAACAATTTGGTGTCATTTCCGAGGAGGTGCTAAAGGGATTAGAGTATAGGTAGGTTGCTTTTATTTCTCCAAAGCCTTGAGTGTTCCGTTCATGCAAGTGTGTTTCTTTTCATGCAAGCATGTTTATTTTCATGCAAGTGTGGTGTGATTTTAAGAACGACCTAAGGGCAGAGAGAATATGGTAATACATGAGGGAAGATCCCATGCATCCACTTTAGTGGGGTTACTCCAAATTTAGGTTGTCCTCTTCCTTTCAGTAGTTAGAATTTGTGTTTTATTAGCATTAACCATTTTTTTATATATACGAGAAGAGAAGCTAACTTGTGTGAACAGATAACTTGGTAACACCAGGGTCCTAGTAGCACGGTGGTGCTTCAACTATATAATTAGTTTGCTTACATTATTCTTTTGGTTTGCTTCTTTTTATTTATTTAGGGTTTTAAAAAAGTTTTTGGGCACTGTAAGAACCCCCTTCTACACTAATCCATGTGTGAAATAGGACCCATCAACTAGAACCAAGAACTCAAATATGATCAAGATTTTAACATAACTCTCTCAAATCCTAGTAGCAATGGGTATCTCAATCTCGGCCTCTCAAGAAGAACAAATCTTGACAGCAATCAAGAACTTAAATGTCGCTTCAAATCCACAAGAAGATCTAGAAGTATCCTTTGATTCCCTTTGCCAATCTATCAAGGAGACCGAAGAATCATGGACCACATTCGATGGAGATCCACCATTAGAACCTGAGATCGAGGAGTTTTTTATATGCCTTTCTGAAGATCCTCCATGCACCGATGAGACCAGTTATTCGAAAGAATATGATCTTCTTGGCATGATAGCGGGAAACATACAGAGTGGTCTAAATGAGGAAGTGAACTAAGAACATCATGACTATATCGAACAATGGTTCCATACAATAACCATATTGAACCACCACTCTCTTCTTCAACAACTCTTCGCATCATCATCAAAGGAGTTGGTTCTTTATACTTTGGTATACATTAAATCTTATCTTTCAAACCCGAGTATGAATGTGTTTCTAAACTTGTTACACACATGGTTACATTAGAAATATTCTTACACGTGAAATTTAATTTCTTGTTCTTAGATAGGATAGAGTAAAAGTTGCATGTTAGTTAACCTAGTTCTAAATAAATGAAACATCTTTTCATGTTTCTTTTCAAATAAATGAAATGAGATGAAGATAATATTGGTGATCTAACATAAAAAACCAAAACAACTTAAGATATTTCTTCTTATTATTACATATAGATTTCCGACTATTAATAATAATAGTTTCTCATAAGCCTAATCTTTAAAATATTATGGGGATTTACAAAATATTTAAGGTCTGCATACTGATACCCATAGGTAACTTGTACATCCTAGTTTCCTATCATAACTTGTTATTATATGGATAAGATGAACCTAGGGACTAAAGACACCTTTAGGTCATTCTCTCATGGCCTCATCCACCAAACATGAAGTAAGTTTGACCATGATATGTCTTTCGACTAATCTCGATACATAAGTCTATTTTTCATACGAACATTCTTTTATGGGCAATCTATAAAATATCTTCCAAATCAATACCATCCCATCCTATAAAAAGGTTTTCAAAGATGCTCCCCCATTCACCCATGCGAAAGCAATCTATAAATTTTATCTTAAGGGTAAATATTGGGACACGAGCCTTTGATGGAAAATGGGTGTAAGATGTGTTGGAGCCAGAAGTCACTCCTGGATTGCTTGCAGGAGCAGAGCCCGACACCCATCAGTTTAATGTCATGATTTTTTTTAAAGGGGTGATCAAATGGAGGAAAACTCAAAACGATATCGTCTCAACTCAGAAACTAGGCCAGGCATGCATGGACAAGTGAGGTCTTGATAAACTTCAAACAGTGAGTTGCAATAAAGGGTGAGTAGGGGGAAGACTTGCATGAGAAGAGTGTGAAGGTCTATCATAAACATCAGGTTTGTAACAGACTGGAGAAGAAAACATTCAAATGCAAGATCCTCTCACATTCCAACAGAGAAGACCAGAGAATGCAATAATGTCATAACAAATCCTTTATCATAACATAACTGCAAAAATCCACGTGAATCATTCGATAATGGACACTCTGGCATAAGATGAAACTTAGATGGAAAAAGGAGAACTGTTTGTCATAAACCAAGAAATATCAAACACAGAGGCATAACCAAGAAACCAGAATGGTCATTAAAACTTTACAGTCAGGAGCTTAGCTCTACCATCGATAGATACAAAAATGGCGAAAACGCCTACATATACTCAGAACAATAACAACAGCAGAACCAAGATACTGCATTGAAAGCTTTGCGTCTGTATGGCTTCTGAAAATCAACATCTGAAAGATCGTGCAACTTATGTCAGACGCAATCCAACTCCTAACAGTTCCAGTGGCGAATCGACGTGATTTTAATTCATTGTCGGGCTTTCCCATTATGGCAGAGGCGATGTCTAACCACCACCAACCGCTTCAATAACTGCTTCATCAAGATCGAGGATAACTTGACCAACTCGGAACTTCTGCAACGTGGAGGGCCTCCTGCGCTGCCACCTGGAATAATTGAATGGCTTCAAGAATATGCATGGAGGCCAGTGCGGAAGGTGGGGCATGGGAATGGAGTGGTGGGGCCGAAACAACGGGGGGCAGAGTAAGAAGTGATGAGGGAGAAAGAAAAGTTACAGAGGAGATACATGGCAAAAGGCGATAAGAGGAGGAGGCAGGAGAGCAGATGTGATGGACATGGGAGGCTGACGTGGAGGGAAGGAAATGTGCGGCAGGCGGTGTGTGGATGATGAGAAGGAAGGGAAACCACGTGGACCAAAGAGAGGGGGTGGATGGATGATACACGGCAGCAGGAGAAAGGTGGTCGAGAAGATGACATGACGGGAGAGGGGCCCACACAGGCTAAACACAGAGCAGATAAGAATGATGGGATTGCGC
>SNQJ01S0120252.1:0-14893 GCA_010110895.2 Picea sitchensis | reverse complement strand
CTGATTCAAAGTGTTATTTCTGTTGCTATTTCGTATATCATTTCTGTGTATTGTGAAGATTATGCTGGATATTTTACTGTTATTCTGTCATTTCTAGCATTTCCTTTCTGTTCTGCATATTTTATATATCTGGTATCTTGCAGCAGTTAGGGAGCGTATATGTGGAATATATATATATTTTTGTCTCTGGATTTATCAAAAAGGGGTTGATAAGTCTGCATAGGGAAATGGAAAATATCCCTTTGTGAAATATATCAATGGTGAGGCAAATCTTGCTATAACAACTGGGAGTGGGTACCGTCTTGTGGTATAACTAGGCAAACCCATCAGGGTACTGAACAGGCTCATGGGAAATGGGGCATTCTGTCTGGGAATGATATTTCTTGAATGTCAAAATTACCCCATTGGAGTACTGAACGGGATTGTTGGCAATGGGTTCTGATTTTGATGTCTTTCATTATGCCTAATCTATATTTGTCCGTATGAACAATATACTTGTGTAAATCGTTAAGAAGAAGCATGCATGGTTGAACAAAAGGATAATGAACCTCATCTAATTTCCATTTAAGAATGTTCATAAGATGGTCTTAAGACCCCGTCATTCATACCTAGGATGTCATTTTCCTAGAGGTGGGACCCATAAGTGTAGGATTCTAATAAACTCAAATGCGAACTTTATCAATATCACTTGAATGACATAGATTTTTTGAGAAATTAAACAGGGATGACTGGTTTCCTATCGGTTTCTCATTTATTAAAGACCACGTATCTCCTCATGTTCTCTTGTTTAAGGATAAGATGAAAAATCCCCCATCATAATTTACATGGTTTCTTGAGTATACAACTGTTAATGATTGATGAAATCGTATGTAATAAGTAAGTTAGAAATTTCCTTTATGCTTGTAATATTTTAAAATAAATTTCATTTCCAAATTTACAAGCATGAATAAATTTTAATTTTTGGTTGCTTCTTTAAGCATGGCATAAATGTATATTTATTCTCTCATAATAATAGTATTGGTTTAGTTCTTTTATATTTTTCTGTTCCGGTACTGCTGGTAAAGAAGCTAGTAGGTTTCTTTACCAACAATACAGAAATTTAAATATTTTTCGAGGGTCCTTTTTGTAGGATATTTTCAGCAGCTCTCAGCTCTGGCATACTTCATTTCTATCCTTTAGTCAACATGCACTGGTTCCACATAGTCCACTTTCAGCTTGCAAAAATTTGATGTGCTAATGAGAGTTTGCATGAGGACATGCAAACCAACCGGTTTGGGGGAGAGAGAGACATAAGGAATCTCAGTAGATCAAAATTCATCAACTCTCTCTCCTAGATATCCATCAGTTCACAGCCTTGCTCCACTTCATCTTCAAATTTTAGCAGTCTAGATCATGGTTTTGCAAACATTTCATCATGTTATTCTAGTTTCCACTTCAACATGCATTAGAATTCAAAGCAAGGGTAACTTTAGGGAAAACCGGTACAAATATTTTTAATTTACTAAGAACGTGGAAAACATGATGCCTAACCATTATTACCCACTCCACACTCCACTATGCATTATCACAACTACTCAATAAATCCTCCATATTCATTCCACTTGTCATAATGAATAATATACTTTGGTGATAAGAACAAGTAATGAAAAGGAAATATGTGGTATACAAATACAAAGAAACATCAATAGTGTCTTCTCTTCGTACATCATAAAGAATTCTTAAGCCATATCAAAGAGTATGAAGTCATTGTTGTCTATCCAAGCAAAGAACCACAAAGTAAATATTGGTCTTAAAATTAATGTCCATGTTCATATGGTCACCATTGCCAACATTTTATAAACCATTATCCATATGCACACCATTCACCATAACTCTGATACCTCATCCACTGCTTGTCCTCCATTTTTATGATACTTTTGTTTCTCTATTTGAAATCAATCTGTGGTAGTTTCCAAAGTTTGATTTCACAAGAACCAACACTTACACAAAAGAAGCAATGTCACATAAATCTATAAGCAGAGTATCATAAGTTATTCACCTTGTTTGCATGAGGACATGCGAATCCTTGGGTTTCGGGGTATGTTGAGCTTCGTTTTTGTCATACCTTCTTCCATACAAATACACTCATCATTAAACCTTCTCCCCACATTTCGTCAATAATATATCACTAATTACACCATAAACCTCCATTATCTCTTGTTATTCATCCTATGTGGTTAATACATAGTTTTCCATATTTTTGGTGATTAAAAGGATGATTATACAATAGTTTTGTCGATGATGGTTTAATCCTATGTTTCTATGTCTAAGAAATATGTTCTGTACTGTTCAGGTTTCGGTTTATGCACTATCCATGTTCCAGTACATGTATTGTTCCTCTTCTAGTACCCGCATTGCAGGTCATCCGATACTCCAAGTCATCTGGTACCAAAAGGTTCTATAGTCAACCAGTGTCTAGATAGTCATCCGGTACCCACACTCCATTTTATCCAATACTCTGCAATGATATGGTACTACCTTTGCGTCCATGCGGTACCATCTCTCTGCCTCTTCCGGTACCAGCTTCATCCGGTACCAGATTGCGCCTATTCTGGTACTAGCTCCATCCAGTACTACCATCGCGTTGGTCTGGTACCCATAGTCATGACTGTGTTCGTTTAGTACTAAACCCCTGGCTACAAGATTCTGGTACTAATTGTTCTAATCCGGTACCAACTGTTCTAATCCGGTACCAACTGTGTTAATCTGGTACTAGAAATAATTTGAAATTTTGGAAAGCTTCTAGAGGAAAATCGGGAACATGGGATTTATCCAGAGCCAATTTTACATGTGAAAGCATGAGGCAAAATTCACCCATCTCACACATGTGGACCTCCAGCTCAGGCGGAATGATTCTGCTAAAATTATTGAAAAACTCAAATTGCCAACTTGTGCCTCGATTTCTGTGCAGATGGCATCAGATATATAAATTCTATGTAATGGGTTTTGTCTCGAATATAGCAAATTGAGTAATATGTGGGCATTTTTTCAAAATTAGAATTGGTTTGGAAGATATGGGTGGGGGACTAACTCGAACCTGCCCAAATTGCAATAAAACTCAGATTTTTTAGGATTTTATCTAAAAATGTAATATTTGAAATCTGAGCATTGGGATTCGGTCCCATCCACTCCTCAATGATTATTCATGTATAAATAAGCCTCATAGGGCTATGATAAAGAGCAAATATTTTCATGAAGATTTTGTAAATGAAAGATTTATTCTTAAGAGAAAGCCTTAAGGAGTTGTTAGCCATGTAAACACTGAGTTTTTGATCTCAATGAAGAATTGATTGTTGCTACGACATTGAGCATCCTTCTAGCTTGATCTGATTGTCTTCAAGAAACACTCACCTATTGGGAAGGGCCCCTCAGCATGGGTAAGTGTTTCTATGTTCTATTTGCTTGGTAGATTAACATTGTATTGTGTGTTTATTTCATTACAAGTCAATTTTAGTTTTGTTAATATTTGAGTTAAAGTTTTGTTAATTTTATGTTGTTGCATTAGATGGATTAATTTACACTCAGATCACATTTCTCAATTGAGTGCATTATTACACTTCTTAATATTTGAGTCTAGTCTATACTCCTTCCATTACTTATGTGTGCTTATATTTTTGCATATCCTTTCAATGCTCTATTTCTGTGCTTAATTAATTGTGGACAACATTCCCTTGCTTCCATGCTTCACTCTCATCTATTTAATCATTCAAACCTCCCTTTGCATCTATCATTTTCCACCATTGATTTTCCATCCTACTCACACATCAAAACCTACTATTCACTTCACATATACATTCACCTATTCTACGTTGTCCTAAATAGTGTAAAACATAGTTGTTCCATTTTCCATATATAACCTTTCTCTTCTATATTCACCTCATATTTCCTCACACAATTCGCTCCTTAGTTGTTTATTTGATTATAGATTATAATCAGTTAATTACAAGAGTAGATCGCTGCCATCTCTTCCTCATTTTCTAGGTATTAGTTATTGAGTTTAAATGCTGCCTTTATATCTCAATTACACAGAAAACCACTTCATTTTCTCATATTCATTCTTTTCTTTTCCATCTCTTTCTTTTTTCTTTACTTTATGGATGTATTCATTTGATGAGTGGTTTTGAGTTTAGGATGCGTGATTTTACATTTGCTTAATATTTTTACAGTTTAAGTTTGGATTGCTTTAAGAATTATTTATGTTCTTAGTCAATTTTGTTTTTCATTCCTTTGTACTAGTCTACACTTATTTTCACATTAATTTCCTCTCTTGTTTTTGTTATTGATGAATGCTTTTGTTATCATTTTGTAGCATAGAATTTAATCTTCTCATTTTAGGATAGATCTTTGCAATAAATTGTTGATCACATAGTTTTGTTTTAGTATTTCATTTTGTTTGGCTTCTTATTGCAAACTTGTAGCTTCAAACACCAATAGACAGATTAAAGGTATAAATTATGAGACATGGCCTTCCCGTGTTGGAATTCTTCTGAAGGTGTTAGTTTCTATTGTGAATTTCATTTATGTTTGCTTGTTTCTTTTATTGCATTTAAGTGTGGATCCACTATAGGAAATAATCATCGAAGGACAGAAGACTTGAGTAAGCTACTCACGATTAATCACACGAACATCACCTCAGGTGCTTGAAAGACTATGATCTAAGCCTTTATAGCACTAAGTATTCCTATGTCCCAGCGATGAATCCTTAGTGTTAATTTGTTGCGTTGTGGGTTTGAAGATTGTTTTGTCGACTTTAGATTAGGCTAGACTAGGCTTTAATCCTGCATTTCCTGCACTTGCACCTCGAAGCTTACGAGCCCTGGTTGATAATTAAATGCGGGAAATAATAGTGCATATATTTAACACCAACAATTTCCTTGACTATTGGATTATAGAGTCAAATAATGAGTTAGCTATACTACTTCCTTGGGGGTTTAAACCCTCTTACTCCCCAAGGAATGTAAAGCTAACTAGGAAAGTGCTAGAAGGGTGTAAGCCCTTTTACTTCTACTAGCACTTCCTTAAGTAAAAAATTATTTCCAAGACAAATATTGATGAGCTTAGTGGGGTTGTATGCACTTATACTCCCAAAGAAATTCAACTAGTTATCCTTGCAACCAAGAAAAATAGACCATAACAAGATAAAACCCTTCACCTAGAGAAAGAATTAACAACAAAATCTTCTACTTTACCAAGAGTTATCCACCAATATGCAAGAGAAATACTCCATACGAGGTAGAACACCACTTCCTTCCACCAATAACAAAGTAAATCATGAAAAATGAAAAAGAGAGAGAAAAATCCCCAAGGGTAGATTAAATTTCTTCCAAGTACTTCTCACAATGGGAGTGTTATGTTATGAAATGAGATTCACATGATCTCTATTTATAAAAAAATGTTTAAAACATTGTTTGTCCACTTAATTAGGGTAAAACATAAGATATGGGGTCAACAACCCTTATATTACCCCTTTACACAAATAATAATATTTAATTTACACTTTTGCACATTAGAAACCCTAAAACAAGATGATGTCACCCCTTTAGGGAGACGTTTTGACACTTTCCAAGTCATTGGAGGAGAAATTTGACGTTGTTGGGGCTCCTATAGAATCATCTTCATGCGCCAAGGTCAATCCATGCCTCCTCCAGTAAAATCATGCCAAATTTCAACGAAAAACAACTCCTTCATCACCAACCCTATCCCTAGGTGATGTCAAGCCCCAAAGAGTGACGTTTTTCCCATCCTAGGCAATTCCTTTGGCATGTGAGGGCTAGGATAGTTCCACCATGGTGTATTCTAGTCCTCTAAATGAAAGTCATTGTGATATGGCATGTGGTCCCTTGGAATCCAACCTGCAAGTTTCAATCCCCATGGAAGCCTGAGCTAGGCTTGTTCCTCCAAAATTGTCCAGCAAACAAGGTCATGCAAAACAAATGGGTATGCCTTCCAAATATATCAAGTCAAAATATCATGGCAAGTGAAAACCACGTCTAATAAACAAGGCATCTACAAATGTTCATCAAAAATACCTCATCAACTTAAACAAATTCTCAAAGACCCTATACAATTGATCAAGTTTAAGTATGGTATGGGTGTCATAAAAGTCCTATTGGGTAAACCAAAACCATCAAGCAGAGGATGCTCCCAAGGGTGCCCCTTCAAGTTCATGTAGTGCGTAAGGGTTTATTATTCATAAGTCAATGGGTTTCATGACATACAAGGGGTAGTATTATCTCATTTATGGGTTCCTTTAGAGAGGGTGTGCTACACCTTCATTTTCGAGGCATCATCTTTCCAAGCCCTTTCATTTCCATTAATTAATTAATATTCCAAAACCTTGGGTACTCCCTAGAGTGAAATTGATTAGCTTGGGGGGTAGTACCACAAGGCCCACTTGAAACTAGAGGTACACAAAGTTCCATATGCAAGGAAAGAAAGGGACACAACATGAGTGTACACACCTCAACAAGTGGGGACATGTATATAATGTTATTTTTCTTTTGCAGGTCCTTGATATTTTAGGAGAATATTTTCATTGTTCTCGATACCTCTTTGGGCGAGCATCTAGAAAGTTTATATTTTAGTATTTTATCTTTTTCTAGCCACCACTCCTCTGGGCCTTCATCCCCTTATTCCCATTAAATTAGGTGCATTCCCTTCTTGGGTCACTAAAGACAAAGGGCCTACAAGAGGGAAATGTGATTGAAATTATATGAGCATAAAGTGATAATTATGGTTGAGAATGGTATGATAATCCCTCAAGGCCCCCCCCAGTTTCATCCCTTCTACAAAAGTTGACCACTTACTAGGAAATTGATGACACTCACCAAGGTGAAATAGGGTCAAAAGAATAATGTCAAAGAAGTCATTCTATAATCAAAAGAATCTTCAATACAACATGCTTAAATGCCTCAAACATTAGTGTGATTACCTCTCACAATACCTAACTTGTACCACATGGAGCAAGACCCATGTGCCTTCCAAAAGCTAATTGGTGTGGTGGATGTGCTAATGATGGATCAAAATATGATAATAGAGAATCCTTACATATGTGCAAGTGGACACTGCTAGTCATGTGGTCTCTCAACACTCCATGTCTACAACATGAGGGCCTCGAGACATCATCTCCTTAATTATCCCATAAAATGGGGATATAATTTGGCTCCTACTTGGGGACATGTGTTCATCGTAGAGTGCATGAGAACCATAGCATATCCTAGTAGACCTATGCCTACATATACTAAGATATAAAACGTGTCAATATTAGAATTCCTTCACTCATCCATTGTCCATATATATCAAAAATCCAAAAATGAAACTGATCTAAAAAAGAAAAAAAATAGTATTTTTTCAAAAAATTCTAAACTAAACATGAAATCAATATGAAAATATGAAAAATAAAATATGTAATACATATAAACTAACATTAGCAATCAAGATGAAAATGCAAGGAAAGAAATATGACCTACCTACTTACTTGGGTCCTTGGGGCCTTGAAGATCAAGCGATAGGTGATGTCAGATGAAGTCATACAACCAGTGCAACCAGCTGATCATATCGTCAAAGTATCTCCCCCTGTGATTAATTACGTAAACAACAAATATAATTCAAGAACATAATGATCATGAGAATAAATATATATATAATCAATCGTGAAATGAAATGAAGAGAGATGGGTGGGAGAGAGGAAGTCCTTCGAGAAAGAGAAATCATCATCCTGATCATGCTGCCTGAAAGTTTAACCACAATCCTGATCAATCCATATTTGAAGAGGGATACAGTATGTATACGATGGCTCATCTTCGTCTCTGTTAGTATGATCATTTCTTCCTGAAGATCGAGAAAATATGAGAAATCTTAAGAAGACTTCATGATTTTCCTGAGAAGGAGGAACGAGGTAAGGGATAGGCTCAGGTATAGAGAAATAAAAATGTGGCCTCTTCATTTATGAATCCTTGTAGAAATCCCAAATATGAAAATAATTTTACTTTGTAGAGTGAACCTTTGATTTCTCTGGGATAACCACATCCTGGTGTTCATCTGAACTAAGAACAACTCTGCATCCCCAAAATCCTCATAGAACAACTCTGCATCCCCAAAATGATATGCATCACAAGTCCCAAGGGATGACTAAGAATGAACCTGAAAATGTTGCAATCGGTCATCCTTGAATAAATATGTAATCAAGTCATCATCAGGATGCCACACATTTGAATCATATCTGCATGAAAACCAGTCCTCTGAATATGAGAACTAAAAATATTTTTCTTGAAGGCTACCGTCAATGTCGTAAATGGGGTCTTCATCAAAATTGAAATGACCCAAATCCCATATGAGTCTCCTAATCTGTATGAAAGCATCTATATTCTCATCAACCATATCCGAGGGGCTTTTCACAAGACTATCATTATGACTGAAAATTACCATCTCTTTGTCTTCATTTGTAGGAAGAACAGAGGCTGGGGAAACTTCATTTGGATCTTCAAATTATTCATCATTGAGGTTGATTTATTCTTCAAATTCTCATGCAAGATGAGAGAAAGGAAGAATGGCATCATCTTCTTTAGGTGGGGACAGAGATACCAATGTCTCCTTTTGATCATCTGGGTGTTGTACTTTATCAAGGTCTTCTTCTTCTTGGAAACTTTCTCCATAGATTTTTTCTCTAACCAAGTCTTCATCATCTTTAATAGGATCATATAATTAACCATATTGATCTTGATCTCTAATGAGTTTGTAGACTTCCTTGGGCATGAAGAGAGGTTCATCGTCATTTGGGAAGTTTTCTTGGTACCCATACTTCTTGGTCACAACATCGTATATGATCTTGTTCCATAATATGCAATGGTCACTTCATAGGATGATTTTAGAGTATGCCTTTCCTCATAATTTTAGAGGATGGTGTCATATTATTATTTTCTCTGTTGACATAACTTAACCAAAAACTCCATGTCAGGACAAAGTTCTCTCAGTTGTTCACAAAACTCATAATCTTCCTATGTGCTCTCCTTGAGGCACTCAAAACATTCCTCATTTTCATCATCAACTTCTTGTCTTTCAACTGTTGTTTCAAAAAACTTTGGAAGAATCATTTTTCTCAAGCCTTCAGTAGGATCAAGTTCAAAACCTTATTTCGAAAAATCATCCTCTAGGTCCTTAAATGTATCTTCAATACTTTGAGTTTCTGGTCCCCAACGTTTAAGGAATTTTTTTATGAGGATCATTAGAGAAAATATTCTTCTTGGTTTGCAAGAATGCTTGATCTAATCCCTTTGTTCACTTCCCAAGGAAAAAAATAACAATCGTGGGCATACATCCTCATGTTGTACATTCTCATACTAGATGCATCTGGTAAACTCAACAACGTGTGGTACAGATGATAATGGATTACCATTGAACTTTAAGAGGACATCAAATTGGTTTACTGAGAACTTGTTTGGATGTATTTCAATAGATATATGATTCAAGGCCTTGTATGCTTCATGAAAGTGCCACACAACCATGTTTCCATTACTTAGGGTAATACCTCAATGGAGTCACTAGATGAGCTTCAAGAAGAGCTCATTAAAGGTGGAAAAGGAATTTCATTTAGGTGGAGTCGTTAGGGAAAGGCTTTGGGATAGTTTGTCAAAGTGTCCTTAGGGTTCGAAAGAGGATTCAAAATCCTCTCCAACAACGATTCCAAAATGTTATCGCACAAGTTGTAGGTTGGGAAAATACCAACCCAACCACCAAATGGTGACAACTTAGAGAACACCTACCCACTGTCACCTTAGGGAGGTATTCCTGTCACTTTAGAGATGATAGAATCACCTCAAGGGGGAATATCGGTCACCTTGGGGAAAAGAGATTGAAAGTGAAGAGATGAAGGAAAGTCTCCCTATAGGTAAAGATGGAATATGTGAAGAGGCTTGGGAAAGAGTCTTGGTGGTAGTAAAAATTTTCCAAGAGTTAAGAACACATGCAAAGAATGATGTACCTGCCCGAGACATAAGAACAAGTTGAGTATATATTTATAATGCTAGAGAGACAAGAAACATAGGTTTGTTTTCCCTAATTTCAGCAGTAAAAAATAATTTATATCATCAAGAAAGTAAGTATTAAAGTTGTTAAACAATAGCTAAAATTCCAACAGATGATGCAAGAGATAAGCTAGATAAACATTAGTAATACTGAAAAATGAAAGCACGCGACTTTACCAATGAAACAAGGTTGTAATAAAAAGTGTTTGCAGAGATATTTTTCACCCTTATGGCTGTAGAAAACAAGTTGTTACAACAGTAACATCAACCGTCAAAACTTGCCAATAATCCACCCAAAAAGTGTGCTAGATTGAGGAGATTACTATGGAAAACTTTTAGCATCTTTCCACGGTTGAAATGAAAGTTATAAATAAAAGTGTTAGGGTTTCTATAGACCTAATGGATAAATATGTAATTTTATTACATCAACAAGCAATCCCCCTTTAGAGGGGATGCCCTAGTGGCTAAAAGGTGCGCTAGGCACAAGGAACAAAACCCAAATTGCAGAAAATTGAAATGGTCAAAAATGACGTTTCCCAATGCGCTATTTTATTTCTCCAATGCAAAAAAGTAAATGATTAGGGCATTGACTATTGGGTTATGAGGTCAAAGAATGAGTTAAATATACTACTTCCTTGGGGGTGTAAACCCTCTTACTCCCCAATGCAAGTAAAGATAACTAGGAAAGTGCTACAAGGGTGTAAGCCCTTTTACTTCTCCTAGCACTTCCTTAAGTAACAAATTATTTTCAAGACAAATATTGATGAGCTTAGTGGGGTTGTATGCACTTATACTCCCCAAGAAATTTAACTATTTATCCTTGCAACCAAGAAAAATAGACCATAACAAGATAAAACCCTTCACCTAGAGAAATAATTAACAAGAAAAACTTCTATTTACCAAGAGTTATCGACCAATATTCAAGAGAAATACTCCATAGGAGATAGTGCAACACCCCCTTCTACCAATAGAAAAGTAAGCCATGACAAATGCAAAAGAGAGAGAAAAATCCCTAATGGTAGCAAAAATTTCAGCCAAGTACTTCTCACAATGGGAGAGTAATGTTATGAAATGAGATTCACATGATCTCTATTTATACAAAATGTTTAAAATATAGTTTGTCCACTTAATTAGGGTAAAACATAAGATAAGGGGTCAACAACCCTTATCTTACCCCTTTACCCAAATAATAAAATTTAATCTACACTTGTTCACATTAGAAACCCTAAAACAAGATGATCTTACCCCTTTAGAGAGACATTTTTACACTTTCCAAGTTGATGGAGTAGAAATTGGAGGTTGTTGGGGATCCTAGATCCTCCTCTTCAAGTGTCAAGGTAAATCCATGCCTCATCCGGTCAAATCATACCAAGTGTAAATGAAAAACATCACCAACCCTAGCCCTAGGTAACGTCAAGACTCAAGGAGTGACGTTTTTCTCCTCCTAGACAATTCGTTTGGAATGTGAGGGCTAGGCTAGGTCCTCCATGGTGTATTATAGGCCTCCAAAGGCAGGTCATCGTGATCCGGCATGGGGGACCTTGGAATCCAACCTATGGGCTTCAAGCCCCATGGAAGCCCAAGCTAGGCTTGTTTCTCCAAAATTGTCCACCAAACAAGGTCTTGCAAAATAAATTGCCCTCCAAATATCTCAAGTCAAAATATCATGGCAAGTGAAAACCACATCTAATAAACAAGGCATCTAAAAATGTGCATCAAGACTACCTCATCAATTTAAACAAATGCTCGAAGACCCTATACAATTGACCAAGTTTAGGTATGGGAGGGGTGTCATAAAAGTTCTATTTGGTAGACCAAAACCCTCGAGTAGGGGATGCTCCCAAGGGTGCCCCTTCAAGGTCATGTAGTGGATGATGAGGTGGATAGGGGTTTAGGATTCATACGTCAATGGGTTTCATGAAATACAAGGGATCATATTGCCTCATTTATGGGTTCCTTTGTAGAGGGTGCGTTGCACCTTCGTTTTCAATGCATCATTTTTCTAGGCCCATTCATTGCCATTAATTAATTAATAGTCCAGAACCTTGGGTACTCCCTAGAGTGAATAAGAACAAGTAATTAATTAATAGGCCCATTCATTGCCATTAATTAATTAATAGTCCAGAACCTTGGGTACTCCCATTCATTGCCATTAATTAATTAATAATACTCTGGTAATAAGAACAAGTAATGAAAAGGAAATATGTGGTATACAAATACAAAGAAACATCAATAGTGTCTTCTCTTTGTACATCATAAAGCATTCTTAAGCCATATCAAAGAGTATGAAGTCATTGTTGCCTATCCAAAAAAAGAACCACAAAGTAAATATTGGTCTTAAAATTAATGTCCAAGCTCATGCGATCACCATCACCAACATTTTATAAACCATTATCCATATGCACACCATTCACCATCACTTTGATACCTCATCCACTGCGTGTCCTCCATTTTTATGATACTTTTGTTTCTCTATTTGAAATCAATCTGTGGCAGTTTCCAAAGTGTCATTTCACAAGAACCAACACTTACACAAAAGAAACAATGTCACATAAATCTATAAGCAGAGTATCATAAGTTCTTCACCTTGTTTTCATGAGGACATGCAAATCCTTGGGTTTGGGGGTATTTTGAGCTATGGTTTTGTCATACCTTCTTCCATACAAATACACTCATCATTAAACCTTCTCCCCTCATTTCGTCAATAATATATCGTTAATTACACCATAAACCTCCATTATCTCTTGTTATTCATCCTATGTGGTTAATACATAGTTTTCCATATTTTTAGTGATTAAAAGGATGATTATACAATAGTTTTGTTGATGATGGTTTAATACTATGTTTCTATGTCTAAGAAACATGTTTTGTACTGTTCAGGTTCCGGTATATGCACTGTCCATGTTTCGGTACCTGTATTGTTCTTGTTCTGGTACCTACATTGCAGGTCATCCGATACTCCAAGTCATCTGGTACCAGAAGTTTCTATAGTCAACTGGTGTCTGGAAATTCATCCAATACCGACACTCCATTTCATCCAATACTCTGCAGTGATACGGTACTACCTTTGTGTTCATCCAGTACCAACTCTCTACCTCTTTCGGTACCAGCTTCATCAGGTACCATATTGAGCCTATTCCGATACTAGCTCCATCCAGTACTACCATCACGTTTGTCTGGTACCCATAGTCATGACTATGTTCATCTAGTACTAAACCCCTAGCTACAATATTCTGGAACTAATTGTTCTAATCCGGTACCAATTGTGTTAATCTGGTACTAGAAATAATTCGAAATTTTGGAAAGCTTCTAGAGGAAAATTGGATACATGGGTTTTCTCCAGAGCCATGTTTACATGCAGAAATGTGAGGCATAATTCACCCATATCACACGTTTGGACCTCCAACTCAGGGGGAATGATTCTGCTAAAATTTTTGAAAAACTCAAACTGCCAACTTGCACCTCGATTTTCGTGCAAATGGCATCAGATATAGAAATTCTACGAAATGGGTTTTGTCTCGAATATAGAAAATTTAGTAATATGTGGGCAGTTTTTCAAAATTAGAATTGTTTTGGAAGATATGGGTGGGGGAGAAACTCGAATCTGCCCAAATTGCAATAAAACCCAGATTTTTTAGGATTTTATCTAAAAATGTAATATTTGAAATATGAGCATTGGGATTCAGTACCATCCACTACTCAATGATTATTCATGTATAAATAATCCTCATAGGGATATAAGAAATAGCAATTAGTTTCATCAAGATTTTGTAAATGAAAGATTTATTCTAGTGAGAAAGCCTTAAGGAGTTGTTAGCCATGTAAAAACTGAGTTTTTGATCTCAATGAAGAATTGATTGTTGCTGCGACATTGAACATCCTTCTAGCTTGATATGATTGTCTTACAGAAGCACTCACCTCCTGGGAAGGGCCCCTCAGTGTGGATAAGTGTTGCTATGTTCTATTTGCTTGGTAGATTAACATTGCATTGTGTGTTTATTTCATTACAAGTCAATTTTAGTTTTGTTATCATTTGAGTTAAAGTTTTGTTAATTTTATGTTGTTGCATTAGATGGATGAATTTACACTCAGATCACATTTCTCAATTGAGTGCATTATTACACTTCTTAAGCTTTGAGTCTAGTCTATACTCCTTCCATTACTTATATGTGCTTATATTTCTGCATATCCTTTCAATGCTCTGTTTTTGTGCTTAATTAATTGTGGACAATGTTCCCTTGCTTCCATGATTCACTCTCATCTATTTAATCATTCAAACCTCCCTTTGGATCTATAATTTTCCACCATTGATTTTCCATCCTACTCACACATCAAAACCTACTATTCAATTCACATATACATTCACCTATTCTATGCTGTCCTAAATAGTGTAAAACAGAGTTGTTCCATTTGTCATATATAACCTTTCTCTTCTATATTCACCTCATATTTCCTCACACAATTTTCTCCTTAGTTGTTAATTTGATTATACATTATAATTAGTTAATTACAAGAGTAGATCTCTTTCATCTCTTCCTCATTTTCTGGGTATTAGTTATTGAGTTTAAATGTTGCCTTTATATCTCAATTACACAAAAAACCACTTTCTTTTCTCATACTCATTCTTATCCTTTCCATCTCTTTCTTTTTTCTTTACTTTATGGATGTATTCATTTGATGAGTGGTTATGAGTTTAGGATGTTAAGATCCTAACCCGCACATAGGTATATCAATGTATTCGGATGTAATAAAGGTCAATATTAATAAGGCCTTTCAATAAAATAGAATAAGGTGGATGTAAGAAGACCTAATAGAAGCTTCCGCTTCTAGAA
>SNQJ01S0120251.1:27221-44528 GCA_010110895.2 Picea sitchensis | reverse complement strand
TCGCATCACACCTAGTGTTTCTGATAAGTGTTTATATCTTGTATCTTGAATTGAATATGTTGGACGCATGCTCATGTTTATACGCTCATAAATGGTTTCTGTATTGAAGTGGTTGCCATGTGTTTTGATCATAAATAATGGATGCATGCTTATACTCATATGACCATAATCGGTTTATGTATAGAATGAATAAGTTCATAATATGAGTCCATTCCCTTGATATTTGTTCCATCTACTTGACTCATGCTATGTTCTGGTTTGACTTCCCGAAGGCACCTCCTTCCAGGAATTTCCCTTGCATTCCAGAGTCGAAGTGAGTTCCTTGAAAAGACTATCATTTTAGTAAACCAACTAGTTTACTTACTCCTGAAACAGAGTTCATAGATCGGTGAATTAGGAAGGATTTTCAGTCAGGTCACAAAGCCTAGTTCATAGCTCGGTGAATTAGGAAGGATTTTCAGTCAGATCACCAAGCCTAGGGATAATTACCCAAGAATCGACTGAAGGATCATGTGATCTGAGTCTGGAAACCTTGTACAAGAGAAAGTAGTTCTCTTAGGTTTTTGGTGTTTCGGCATTTCGTCACCCAGGAAACCAAAGGGTAAGACCCCTCATCTTCGCAAGTCGTGAAATCCTGGTACCCGAAACCCCAACTCACTCTGTGGATGAGTCGGTTTAGCGTGAATAGGTTTCATCATTTCGAAACCCGAGAAACCAAAGGGTAAGACCCCTCGTCTTCGCAAGTTGCGATATCTCGGTATCCAAAACCCCGGTGCGCTCTGTGGATGAGCCATTTTAGCATGAATAGGTTTATGCGTTTCGACACCTGAGAAACCAAAGGGTAAGACCCCTCGTCTTCGCAAGTCGCGAAATCCCAGTACCCAAAACCCTGACGCGCTCTGCGGATGAGCCAGTTTAGCGTGAATAGGTTTCGGCGTTTCGGCACCCAGGAAACCCAAGGGCAAGACCCCTCGTCTTCGCCAGTCATGAAATCCCAGTACCCGAATCCCTGATGCGCTCTACGGATGAGTCGGTTTAGCAAGAATAGGTTTCAGTGTTTCAGCACCTGAGAAACCTAAGGGCAAGACCCTTCATCTTCGCCAGTCGCAAAATCCTGGTATGTGAAACCCCGAATCGGTTTAGTGTGAATGGGTTTCGGCATTTCATCACCTGGGAAACCCAAGGGAAATACCCCTCGTCTTCGCCAGTCGTGAAATAGCAGTACGTGAAACCCCGACGCGCTCTGTGAATGAGCCCTAGGTCACCGGACAGGGTCTTGTGGTAGGAAGGAGGAGTCCTTAAAGAATCTGGACCGCCCATTTGTAGGGATGTGTGGAAAAGATCTAAAGCCACCAGGGTTCTGGACATCAGAGAAATAGGAATGAAGACCCTGCCAAAATCCCGAAAGGTAGAATGTTGGGATTTAATCTGGGTCGTTGATCATGTCGACGATTTGGACCGTAGATCCGGATGACACCGGGCTTTCAAGTTCTGGGGATTCGAAAGGGAAAGGAGGAATTCTTTCATCGCGAATCCCCAAAATCATTTAGAGGATTAGCACCAGTCCATAGGATCGGTCGTATGACAAGCGACCTAATGGAGGAGCTAAGGATCTGTTAGACCCTTTCGGGTTTCATCATTTCGAAAGACAGAGAACAGGGGAATGCTTGCATCGTGATTCCCTGAATCGCGAAAGCCGAAAATGCCTTTTTGGTAAGGCCTGTGGTCATAGCCAATGATCACATGGGGGAGGATAAGGGAAGGGAGGGTCTGCGCTAGGCCCCATAGAAATTCGGGGATTCTGTTCCTCGAAGAAAAGACAAAAAGAAAAAGAAAAATCTTAGTTGTCGTAGTGGGTGTGTGACAAATTGGTATCTTAAGGCCTGTGGTCATAGCCAACGATCACATGGGGGAGGATAAGGGAAGGGAGGGTTTGCACTAGGCCCCATAGAAATTCGGGGATTCTGTTCCTCGAAGAAAAGACAAAAAGAAAAAGAAAAATCTTAGTTGTTGTAGTGGGTGTGTGACAAATTGGTATCAGAGCATGGTTACAGAACTTGGCCTGCTTGGGCTCATGAAAAAGTTGTGCATAAACTCCATTTGAAGTACTCTTAAAAGGAGTAACCCTCTACCTTAACCCCCTTTATCAAAAGATGAAGTTAAGAATGAAAATTCCTATTGTGTGTATGCATTTGAAAAATATGAATCATGCATTGATTGTGAATGAATATAATGTTGACTAACAACAAGTGGTTTTTTTTTCTTGCACAACAAGCGGAAGATCAACCACGGGAAACTGCAGATGCATAGAATGGTGACGCACCACGAAGTGGGGGATGGCTCCCACAATAGAGACGAAGAGTCTGACAAAAGGAGAGCAGTGGAGACCCCTCCAGATCTAGCTGAGACTGTGAGGAGCCTCATGGTTGAACTACAGAGCTACAAGGATGACAACAAGAGGTTGATAAAAGCGAAAGAAAAACAAACGAAGATTAATGTAGTCTTGTTGCAGAGCTTATCCGACATACAAAGACAATTGCAGCATGGACCTGACACCAGTCACCCGGACCAACGACAGGCAAAGAAATGTCAAAGTCCACCTGAGATACGGAAACGTGGTGTTTTAAGTGGCCACACTGGGAAGAGCACCTCGAGAAAGTTCCACCCCAAAGATAAGGGACAAGTGTCTGATGATTCCTCTGGAAAGGAAACTGGCAACTCGAAGGGATCTTCTAGTAGCAGAACTAGTTCTTACTCCCAAAGAAAATGGAAGAAGCGAAATCATTCCAAAAATCATAATCTCGAAGAAATCAAGAAGGCCAAACCACCCTCTTTTGATGGTGAAATAAAGAAGGGAGAGGAAGTGGAGGCCTAGCTGCTTGGACTAAAGAAGTATTTCAGAGTCCATGACTTCTCAGAAAACTTGAAGGCCTGCGTAGCCGCTTTCAACCTGAATGGGAAGGCCTCCATTTGGTGGGAAGACCTCAAGAACGTAAAAGGGATTCACGAAGAGGACCTATCTTGGGAACGGTTTGAGAAATACTTCAGGAAGAAGTATCTATCGGAAAAGTATTTCGACGAAAAGACTAAATAATTCTATGAACTCAAGTTGGGACAACGCATCATAGAGGAATATGTCAGTATATTCCTCGCGTTTATGAGGTACAAACCCTATATAAAAGAAGAAAATGCAAAGGTGCAACGATTCATTAGTGGACTACCTAAGGACTATCAGAAAAGGATTGAGTTCAATGAGCCAAAGACCCTAGAAGATACTATCCGAAAGGCAAGATATTGTTATGAATAGCTTGGGCATCGGATAGAACCTCGTGAAGGCTGGAAGCAAAAGAATAGTTCGGGATACCAAAAAAAGGGGTTTAAATCCAAAAGATTTAAAAACTATAAAAAGGACTCAAGGATGAGCTTCCCAACCTGAAGTGTACACCAACAAAATTTCCCCTCCCAGAGTGGAAATAAACCTTTTGGATCTACCCTAGGAAAGATTGATAACCCAAAGAAAGAACCCTTGATGTATCTACCCTAGGAAAGATTGATAACCCAAAGAAAGAACCCTTGAAATGTTAGTTGTGGAGAAGAGCATCTACCGAGGGACTGCCCGCACCGACACAACAGAATAACCGGAGAATTTACAACGCTCAAGAAGCTACCATCGGCCAATGACGGGCCGAGTATGCCACAAATTCCAAGTAAACCGCGATTAATAAACAAGTTGACCAATTGGCCTGGCAGGAGATGGAAGGTATGATGACCAACCATCTAGTGTCTATTCTAATTGACCCTTGTTCAAATTTTAGTTATATATATCCTACTCTACTGCTGATAAGTGTAAATTACAACCACATAAAAAAACCAAGCCATGGTTATGGCCAGTTAGCCACCAGCACAAAAAGAAAAGTAATGGAAGTCATACCATCTTCCGCTTTAATTACGGGTTACTCCCACCCAAGCAACCCTTAACGTGATACTCCTAGGATCTTATGACTTGTTGATCGGTATGGATTGGATAGCCACATATAAAGCTAGATTAGACTGTTGTCATAAAACCTTAGAATGTGTAAGGAAGAAGGAGGAAGGATAACCCTTCAAGGATCCAAAACCTATCTCTGAGGACATGAATATCGCCTTCAAATGAGAAAGCATGAAAGGGATGTCAACTATATGCAAATCATGTGGAATCCGCCTAAGATGACAAAACCACCAAGACCACCCTTACTAATTAAGAGAATATAGATGTGTTTCTAAGAGGTATCGGGTTTACCTCTCATAAGGGACATAGACTTCTCGGGATAGAATCCTAACGGTGCCGTTGTCTAGAACACCCTACAAGATGAGCGCATCTGAGCCAGTTGAGCTTAAATTACAACTAAAAGAAATGATGGACAAGAGGGCTATATCCGCCCAACAGGTTCCAATGGGGAGCACCAAATTCGCTTTGTAAAAAGAAATACAAGCATCTCCTCGACCGCATATATTATAGACAACTCAATAGTAACCATAAAGAACAACAAGTAATTTACCCAGATTGATGACCGTCTAATCAATTGGGAGGTGCTTCATTCTCAAAGATTGACTTGAGATCTGGATACCATCAAGTCCGAATCAAGGGTGAAGACATCCACAAAACTGCCTTCGGGATGAGATATGGTCACTATGAGTTTGTGGTAGTACCATTTGGATTGACCAATGCCCCTGCCACTTTTATGTGTTTGATGAACAATGTGATTAGAAAATTCCTAAACAAATTTGTATTGGTTTTTATTGACGATATATTAATTTACTCCAAGAATAGAGAGGAACGTGAGGAACATCTTAGACTTGTGCTTCAAGTGCTAAGAGAACATCAGCTCTATTCCAAATTTATCAAGTGCAATTTTTTCCAAAAGAAAATACATTACTTGCGCCATGTCATATCTGAAGAGGGAGTAGCAGTAGATCCTGACAAGATCAGGTCTATCATGGAATGGCCTACCCCAAAGGATGTTTCGGATATCACATCCTTTATGGGCTTAGCAAGATACTATAGGGGATTTATAAAAGGATCCTCCAAGATTGGTTGTCCAATCACTGTCCTCCAGAAGAAGGGAGCTAAATTCACATGGACACAAGAATGTGAAGAAATATTTCAATCCCTGAAACACCCTCTGACCCATGCACCCATGCTGAAGATCGTTGATCCCGAAAATGACTTCCTCGTGTGCATAGATGCCTGTAAGGAAAGGCTTGGAGGAGTCCTTATGCAAGGAGGAAGTGTAGTCTGCTATGAATCCCGAAAATTGAATGAGCATGAAGTCAACTATGTGACCCATCATCTAGAGCTGGCCGCCATAGTGCATGCCCTAAAAATGTGGAGGCATTACCTCCCGGGAAGGAAATTTGTACTTATGACAGACCACTGTGGATTGCGATATCTGTTTGACCAACCAAAGCTCAATGCCAGACAAGCTAGGTGGATGGTCCTCCTTAGGGAGTTTGATTTTGAAATCAAACATGTTAAAGGAAAGGAAAATAAGGTGGTCGATTCCCTTAACATAAGTATGAAAACAGTTCACTTGGAAACGGTGAGCACCTGCGAGACGAATGTCAAAGAAAGAGTTAGGAATGCACAAGAAACAGACACATTCTTCCAGACCATGACCTCGTACCTGGAGCAAGAACCCACAGGGATAAAGTATGAAGGCTACCAGATGATAGATGGAGGTCTGCTAACTTACAAAAACAGATTGTATATTCCAGATTGTGATGACTTGAAGAGGTTCATAATGGATGAACTACATAAAAGAAAGTAAATTGCTTTTATTAATTAATTATTATAAAATCTAAATCTCAAGTGAGATTAGAAATAGATTTAAACTCACGATTATAAAAGCAAGGCTAGGGTGAAGGAGAAAGACACTTGACAGGAGTTGTGTTTCGAGAGTCGACACATAGAGTATTAGATCACGAAGCACTATGGTTCAAGATCTTGATTAGGCGAAGAAGGACTTACATCTAGATATCATACAAGCATAGATGATTTTAGGGGATAAATTTCACCAATGGGCTAATTTTCCATGGTTTTCCCCAAAAAACGATTTGCCAATTTCCATTTTTTCTAAAATTGATTCACCCAAATTCCATAGAATAAAATTATTTTACCTTAAAAATCACCTAAATTTTACAGAAACTATATAAAATCCTTAGAAATTTGAATATTTTTACAAAATTATCGCCAAACATTTTACATTTTTCATATTAAGGACTGGTAATATTAGCCCAGGTTTCTACATTTTAATATAAATTTCCATCCTTAAAATTATCCCTACATACAAGTCAAGAAGAAAATAGAACATAGTCATATGCAAGTGGGTTTCAGTTGAAGGAAGCCACAAGAGAGTGGTGTATCGTACAAAACTTTTAGTACAAGTTTTATGTACACATCTGTGGGTCACATTGGAGACAATTGTGGATATCCACAGGTCACACAAGGGAAAGTTGTGGATACCTTGAAAATCATGCCAGAACTAGTTGTACATCAGGTCAAACCTCTCCAGTTTAGTATGCAGTTGTATTTCTGTTAAGAACCAAATATCAAAATAACATAAAAACCTCAGAATAAGTACTCAACACCTTGACAAAGAGAGAAATTCAGATAATATGCTTCTTCGAGGGGGAAACCTCCTTATACATCATATGAATTCACAAATAAAATATGCTTCCAAATGAAAAGGTCTCCTTGGTATATATAGGGGACTAGGAGGTACAATTACAACTAATGGACCCAAGCCGACATAAATAAAATAAAAATACTAATCTAGTATGCCCAAATTAAGGGGTAATGTGCCATGATTTAGGGCTTAACATGCCCCTCCCATTCAGACAAGTGTTTTCCTCAACGCTTGAGTAGTTTTGGATACTTTTTTATAAAAGACTCATCTTCCCACGTGAAATCCTCAGTAGGAAGTTTCTTCCACTTAATGAGATACTTTTAAATTGATATATTCCTTAGCTGGTGAGTTATTGTGTCAATGACAACTTCAAGCTCCAATATGATTTTCCCTTCCTTGTCAAGTTCTTGAAATATAGTTTGAACTGAGATCTTGTTACCTATAACCTTCTTTAAACATGAAACATGGAAAATTGGGTGTACTCATGAAGATGCATACAAATCCAATTTGTATGCCATAGTACCGATATTTTGCAACACCTTATAAGGGCCATAGTACTTTAGTGATAATTTATTGTCCGTTTTAGATTACTTGAGGGACATCTGTTTATATGGTTGTAGTCTTAAAAATACCCAATTCCCTACTTCAAAACTTCTTTCACTACAATGCCGATCTTCTTGTTGTTTCATGTGATTTTGTGCCATGGCCAGGTTGTCCTTTAAGATTTGGAGAACTTGTTGTTGAAGCTTGATGTGATCTTCCACTGCTTGAACCTTAGATTTTTCTTTTAGAGAAGAAGTGATGAATGGTGGGTGATATCCATAAAGCACCATAAATGGTGTCAATTTTGTTGTAGTATGAAAGGAAGTGTTATACCACCATTTTGCCAAGGGTAACCACTTGAACCATTGTGTTTGTTTATCAGAGACAAAGAAATGAAGGTATCCTTCCAGAAATTTGGTCACTATCTCAATTTGTCCATCAGATTGAGGGTGATAAGATGAGCTATGAGCCAATTGAGTACCAAAATAAGAAAATAATTATGTCCAAAAATGTCCAGTGAATATGGGATCTCTGTTATTTACAATAATCTTCGGGCTTCCATGTAGCTTTTGAAATGTTTCCATGAATATGGTAACAACTGTATTGGATTTGAAAGGATGAGAGAGTGCACAAAATTTTGTGTACTTGGTAATTCTATCAACAATCACCATGATGACACTATTTCCTTTATACTTCGGTAACCCTGTGGTGAAATCCATGGAAACCAACCTTTCTTATGATGTATCTCTACAATTTAGGCCTTTATGAGTCTAAAATTTTGACCTGGGGTATCCTGATGTGTCTTCTTTCCAACCCCAAAGATTAGACCAACATTGGATTCTCCAAGAGAATTTTATGATAGCTTTCCCAAGATGTGTTGATTGTTTTTCCTTTCAGGAGAGAGAACTTGTATGACCTTCCACATGTCACTGTCTTTAGTTAAAAACATGAAATTTGCACCAATGAAACTTTGGTCTGTACCCTATCAAATGGAATAGGTATCACTCAATTTGGAGGTATGTAGCTTTAGATATAAAAGGTTTCCCAAGAATACCTGATTTAGATTGAAATATGGAGCAGCCACAAACCCTAATTTACTCAGAGAATAAAGGGATGAAATTTTTACAAAAAATACTTCACTATTCCTCCTTCAGACTCTAAAAATTTCAGAACCTGAAACCAAGACAAAAAATATTGGAAGCGAAAATTCCAAGCATACATGTTTCAGACTAGTTTCAGGACTAGTAAAAAACCCTAACTTGAATAGAATGTATTTCCAAAAATATAACGAGACAAGATCTGAAATTTGGAGCCCAGTTATCTCTATATGTCCTATATACACCATATAAATTGTAGATCTTGAAACCTTCTAGAAAAAAAATTGTAGTGAAAATTCGAAAAATACTTGTTTCAAAGAAGCCAGTCCCAAGGATTGTCTAGCTCTAATACCAAATGTTAAGAACCAAATATCAAAATAGCATAAAAACCTTAGAATAAGTACTCAACTCCTTGAAAAAGAAATAAATTCAGATAATAATCCTCTACTAGGGGGAAACCTCCTTATACATCATATGAATTCACAAATACAAGATGATTCCAAATGAAAAAAGGTCTCATTGGTATATATAGGAGACTAGGAGGTACAATTACAACTAATGGACCCAAGCCAACATAAATAAAATAACAATACTAATGTAATATGCCCCAAATAAGGGGTAAGATGCCACAATTTAGGGCTTAACAATTTCTCTTAGTGGACCACTATCCTATTAGCAAGCCCTAATTTTAGCATAATAAAATCATTCTCAACACTAGTTTTCCCTATGTTTTTTTTCCAGGGGTATCTACCCAAAAATTTTGGTGTTTATGTGTGCATGATTTGGTTTCCTATTTTATGCTTCTGTTGCATGATATTAAGTTGAATATTTCAGTAGTGTATTTTTGTTTTGTGAGTTACTAATCTGATTGCAATAAGGAAATCACTAGATAACAAATTGCCTAGGTGCTAGAGTAAGAATTTCAACATGTGCTTCCCCAACAAAGTTCCTAAATCTAGTGATAGTTGTAGTAACTAACCATTTCATGTTGGCCTCTATATTTGTGAGATATATCTTAAGTTCCCCTCCACCAATTACATACCCCAAATACACAAATGACTCGTGGGAAAAGTCACATTTCTTATGGTTAGCCAACATCTAGTGATGTTTCAAGGTCTCTAACACATGCATAAGATGTTATATGTGATCTTCCTAGGTAGAGCTATAAACCAATATATCATCCAAATAGACTATAACAAATGAATCTAGATATGGACGTAATGTAGTTGGTGAATTACATAAAAAAAATGGAATGACCAACCATTCATACAAACCTTGCCTCTTCTTGAAGGTTGTCTTCTAGGTGTCTTCTTCCTTGATGTATACTTGGTGGTATATCAATTTGAGATCCAACTTGGTGAAATATTTTGCGTGTTGCAACTTATCTAATATATCGTCGATCCTGGGAAGAGGGTATCAATTTTTTAGTGCAATATTGTTCAATTCTTTGTAATCAATAGACATTCTCCAAGTCCCATCCTTATTTGGTACAATTATGATAGGTGACCCACAAGGTGAGGGTCTTGGTCAAATCACACTGTAATCCAATAGTTGTTGCAACTGCTTCTTCACTTCATTTGTTTCTAGAACAGACTGTCTATACAACCCAATATTCGATAATGGGGATTCTGGAAATAAATGTATTTTGTGCTCTAGTTTTGTCTCGGGTGGTATCCTTTTAGGCTCCTGGAACACTCCTCTGTATGCCGATAACAACTACTCAGTCTAGTGTTTATGCTCTTTAGTACACCCCTCCAAGGATTCCTTTACTCTTATCAACTCATCCTCAATCTGATTTTCTCTTAAGAACAGTAAAACATATTTCGTATTGGAACTAATAAACTTATTGGATTACTTGACACTTACCATCGAGATCTTTGACTTGCCTTTATGCACTTTGATGATGTAGGACCTCCCATCCTTGATTAATTGGTACTAGTTGGCTCTCCACATGAATGTTTCATCCCTCATACACATGTAGGGGCCTCCAAACACTAATCCACATGCATCAAGGTGTACTACATCCAATTCCACTTCATCAATAAAAAAAAACACTTACAATAAATTTAATCTTACACTATTTCGTTACCTTGATATTTGCATCCTTTTTCACCCATCCTAATGGATATGGGTTAGGATGACCATGAACCTCGAATCAAAGCTTGTTGGCCATATCTACTACTATGAGATTATCTTTTCAACCTGAGTGGATTAGGGCATCTATAATGGTCTTATTGACCTGGATCTTGATGTGGAAGAGTTTGGTCATCTCGTTCTCTTCCTGGTGATGAAGGCTACTCAAATTCACCTCCTTCTACACTTATGTGTAGAAAATATTCTCATCCTCATTGGAGTTTCTTTCAACCTTATTGCTTGAATCCATGGTTAGAAGATTATTTTTCTTTGCATCCTTTTCGTAGTTCTTCAGGTTCAAATCTAGATGCAGTTTCCAACATTTTTCCTTAGTGTTCCCAGGGTAAAATCATGAAGATGAGTGTCCATTTTGCTTGTTTTATGTGAAAAAAAAATAGATTTTCATAAGTTCTTCAACTTCCGGTAAATAAAAGTATTTTTTTTATTTAGAATTTCACTTTATAAAAAAAAAAAAACTTATGAAGAATTTTGTTAGCCTTCTACTAACTTGTTTTCATTTTATTTATTTATTGACATTTGATATGTCAATTTGGCAATTGTTTGAAAATATGTTCCTTAAAAATGAAGGGAATGATAATGATTTATGTTTCCCCCCAATAATGTATCCATTATTAAAATTTTGTTTTTGACAAATGAAATATACTGCAATTGTTGGCACAAGGGCATACCCAGGGTTCAACGCTTCAACAACGCACCAACAAAACCCTAACTACTGACCCTTTCGGCAACATCTGCGAAGAATATGAAGTCTCACCCGAGGTAGAGGTAGGGGGGGTTGCAGGACTCAAGTGTCTGTAGCCTAGATGGGACACATATCTATGATCATAATACTTAAGATAGCACTTAGCAATTAACATTCATTAGTCTTTTAACCCTTATTCACATCACAGGTTAAACCCTGATTATAGAACAACACAGTATTACTCAAAATCTAATCATATCTAACCATTATTACATAGCATCAGAGTAGATCTAGAATTCATTCATACATAAAGCACTTGTGAATCAATGGATTAAGAAATCAAATACATAAACAACATAAAAAACATAGCACAAAGCACATCGACACAGGATATACGTGGTTCACCCCAGTGTGGGGCTACGTCCACTAACTCTTCTTCTTATTTATTAGTCTCCTTCAATATTCTTACATGTAAAGAGCCACAAAGCCAACTCCGCATAAGACAGGATATTTGTGTGCACCTCGCTAGATCCTCCTTCCCTGAGTTAGGTCCAAGCACGGAGCCTTTACATAGTTTATGCACAAAGCACTTACAAAACAGTTGCAATTAGCTCTGCAAGCCTTAACACATCCTCTTGCACATATATAACATTAGCACTAAGGCATCGGCCTACTAGTTCTCTTTCTTACATCGCCTAGCTACTTATTTATACATTACAAAAGGGGCCTAAACATGGGAAAACCCATGGGCCGACATCCCATACCCGTTACATAAACCCTAAAACCCAAAAAGCCCGCAAAAAGGGAGAGATCTCGTGATCTCCACTTCGCTTGGGTGATCCATCTTCGACCAACCTATCAGAGTCTAAAAAATGGTCAAACACGACCAACGTTTCCACAAAACTTGGTCGAGGGCGAACATGCCCCCAACACTCATCTGTGATGTGTCTCGAGTCACTTTGATCTAGGAAATAATGCTTCGAAGTCCTCGAGCTTAGATCAAGCTGACTCGACCTACTGCTTTGCCAAAGCCTCCTGCTTAACGAACTCTTGAATGACGTGCTCGGTGACAAGCCCTTCCAGGCGCTAGTCCACTACTGCGACCACCTATTCTAGTTGTGGTCCTTGTCCCTCGATTTCTTCAAAGAGGGTGTAGGCTTCGTCCTACATTGGTTGGAGTCATTGTGTCACTTCCATCACTCTTCTCTGGATAGCAGTGACCTATTGTTGAACTGTGCGGTGCTCCTGTGATCTCTTCATCTCCTCAACAGTCATAAGCTGCTTCAGTTGCACTTGCACTGTCAATGCCTACTGCTTCGCCTCCTAGAGATGTGCCTCTGATCTCCTCAGCTCCGGGTCTTTTGCAAGGTTCTCATAAGTCTGCACACTTCAGTTACTTAATTTCTTGCATTCTGAAGCCAATGCCTTTATTCTTTCTACTACGCTCTTGGCAGTTTCTTCCCTTTGATCTCACACTTCTTGCGGAGTGCTCGACATTGCTTGCAGTTCTAACTCTGCTACTCTTTCTTGAAGCTGTTAAATGGATTCAGTGAGCTTCCCCACTTGGCTCTCAATTGTCTCTTCTTCCATCTGAGCCAATCCTGGCATAGAGCGAAGTGCTCTAGTTATTGCTTCTCTAACCCCAATCTGCTCCACAAGCAGTTGTTCTTTTTCTGTCTGGAACTACTCTCTATCCTCTTCAAACTTCACCCGGAGGTCATCTTTCTCTTGCTGCACAACCCGACGTTGCTCTAGGTATTCCTCCTTTTCTTGCTTCAAGGCCTCTGTGTCCTACTCTTTTTCTTCCTGTACACGTCGAAAGTGAGTCTGTGTCGCATCTTCTATTTTGCGTAGTTGGGTGGGCTCATCCCCCAACTCTACAACTTTTGATGATGACGATGCAGTAGACACTACACGGCTCTAATAAAGAGCTTGTTGTACCCCCTTCATCTTCACCTTGATTCTTTCATACATTGTCTCCTAATTTTCTTCGTTTCGCTAAAAAATATCCTCCGAAGCATCTGCTACAGCTGCGATGATGAGGTCAATATCATCCATTGTGAGAACGTTCTATGACTAAGGCTTATTGGCTCGTGAATTATTCCACGCTAAGGGTTTCTTTGGAGAAACCTTCCTTTTCTTCGACGTCTTGGCCTTTGTAAGGGGATCCTTCGACGGTGTCACTTTTCCCCTTTTATGCTCGTCTTCCCATTCCTCCTCTTGGTTTACTTCGTCTCCTCCTCCTCCTCCAGGTGAGTTAGGCGCAGTTTCCTCCAATGCGTTGTTTATCTCCTGAAATTCTTCCTTCTTTTTATTTTTCTTAGCCCTGCTCAGTCCATCACACTTAGTCCTGGTGACCACAGGACTTCCGATGAGGTCGCGGTCAGAGAGTTTTGCATCTCTAACTGGTACAAGGAATTATGTAGGCCATTCCTTGGTTATCTCCTTCATATCTTCCTCAGTCAATTTATAGTAAGACTACAGCTCCTCCTTGTTTCTGTCCCCACGTGCGGTGATATATATGAAGTGGCGGTCTGCATGGAACTTCACAAGTGGCCTGAACCTATGGAGTGTATTCAAAGTCATTCGGGGAAAGGATTCAATGGCCCGCATGAGTTGTAAGTAGTAAGTATGGAAGACAACATTCGATTGCCACTTATTTGCAATATTGCTTGAATACCACAAGGTGGTGAACCCCACGGCCAGTGGTTCAGATGGCTCGACTTCAGGGAATGTCACTCCCTCTGGCATCTCTCAAGCGACAAATGCTATGAGTATGAGTAACCAGCTAAAGTGGAATTCATAACCTTGGTCCTGTGCTTCACGACAATCCTTCTCCAACTCGTTAACGAGGTAGCTCACCTAGTTCATATGCATGCCTTCAACGCACTTCCCTGCGAGGTCGACTATGAACACCGTGACCTACGTTGGTCTGTTCTTCCTGACGAGCTTACCAGTGATCAACTGGAAAGCTAGGCGAACTATGTCATATTGGATGGAGGCTACCTTGTAGCCCCGCTTCCCCTTCTCAACATTGTCGTAGGTTTCCTTTATACGCTGCGCAAGGAAGCAATCTGTAGCCTTCCCTGGATAAAAATGGTGAGGGTCTGGTCCATGCATGCTCAATCCAGTGATCATGTGTATCAATGTCAAATCCACAGTCACACGCATATCCAACCATAGATAACCTCCATGGTAGCAAGACAGGAGGAGTTTAACGCACCCGTTAACCTCCTGATGTCTACCGAAGTGTGGTATCTTCATAACGTTAAGGATGGTGGACCTCGCAATATCCTTGATCCATCGATGGGGGATTATCTTCGGCTTCTTCCCCATCGTATTTTTAAAGTACGCATGCGGTGCGAGAATCACATAATTCTTTCTGTCTCCTAGGTTAAAGTCGTTGATCTTAAGATCAGGGATCAGTCCTAGCTGCGGTCCTACTGCGCGTATCCCCTTTGGGAGGTACGCAGTGATGAGTGTGTATTCAAATCTCTCGGGACATTTTCATGGCTAACCGCACCAACCAGAAGTAGGATGTAGTCAGACACGACCGATGGGATGAGATTCACATTCACCAGGTCATCGCGGTGCTTTATTCTCTTCTCCGTCGCGGTTCGAGATGGCCCAGATCGACTGGATCGATGTGTAGTCGAGGAATATGATTGAAGTCCTCACGTCGATGAGGCTTGTACTCCTGTGAACATGACCTTCTCAGCCATAAGGTCTATCAAAATATCTTCCATAGACTTCTATTGCGCTACGTTTTCCTGACATACATGTTTGCGGTCAGTTATCTCGGGTAATCGAACGGGTGCTCAAGGTAAGCAAAACGAGTGGCAAGGTCTCAAATGCACAACACGATAACAATCAGTTCTCTTGTTAGCTTGGATATTCATAATTTGCAAAAGTGTCCCCGGTGAGGCATTTGACAGATTAAATAAACAATGTCGTAACGGGTTCCTCCAACAGATTGAAAATGCTCAATCAATACACTTCCATCCGTTATGGCGTAGTCTCAATAGTCTCATGGCGATATTTTCCACAATAAATACATTTCTAACCGTTCTAGAGTGTCATTCTAATGGTCGGGACGCCTCTAATGGTCATATAGCTTCGTTGTGGCGAAGTGCCATTCTGTGTTATTTTGTTATTCCAACAATGTTCAATTTATGCAAGCCTACTTCATGCGAGGTCTTTGTTGAGTAAAATATATGAATTGATCTTACTCAAGCATTTTCAGACTTTACTTGGCTAAAGTAAAGTAGACGATAATATCACCCTACATTTATAGCCAACAAAAATATGTATCCTAACTCACAAGTATTAATTACAAGTGCTTAGGCTAGTTTTTTATCAACAAAAAGCTTGCTGGAAATTCACTTTTTATGTATTTTTCTAAAAATATTAGTTGTTGAAAACAAATATAAGAACAGAATTAAAAACACCAAGACCATAATCAAGATAGATGAGACATAAAGTAATCCTTGATTTCATTCCAATTCATCAAAGAGTCATTGTCTTTACAAAACTTCACAAGAAATCTTGGACCAAAGTCAAACTTAGAAATCCCCGATGGAACATACAAAAGGACCTCTGACAGAAATCCAAAACTGAACTCTAAAAGATGTATCATCTTGCCATAGATTGTTGCCCACTCGACTCTGCACAATAGCCTTTATCAATCATGAAAATTAATTCACAAATAGACAAGCCTACACAGACTATCAAAGATAGATCAACACCTATGAAGAACAAGTGTCTGAATGATTTGATTCAACCTTGAATATTGTTGTCTACAATAAGACCCTGCTATCACAAAAGAGAATTAGGCTATGATGAATATATGAATGAATGAAAGCTGAAATATCTCAACATAAACTCAAAGAGAAAACCTTATCATGTTTTTTTCTTCTATCCCCCCTTGTTCCTCCCCTTAGTTCAACTTTTAACAATTTAGAATTGGTTATAGTAGTTGAACTAACTTATTAGTTAAGCTAACATAAAGCCTTAACTAACTTTAGTTAAGGAGGGGGGGGGAATTAATAATCATAATAGGTTCATAATTAAATAATAACTTATACGTGGGACCCCCTTGTGACTCCCCTAGTGATAGAAATCATCACATCATAACATAGTCCATTTGTTAAGCAAACACACCCCTTGTGTCTACCTTCAAAACATATTTTCCTTTGACAATTTTAGCTCATAAAACTTGAAAATAAGTCAGAATAATACTCATATATCCAAAATAAGACCTGTTGTCCAAAATACATGGAGTCCACTATCATAAAACAATAAATGACATAAAAATTAAAACTCGTATTTTCCAGTCTGTGAAGCAACCCTTCCTTGGTTGCTACTATCACCTCGTGATTTCCCTGAATTGCCTTGATTTGGGCAGAGCCTTTAGGATTTATCTCACTAATCACATGGGAACAATCATCCCTCAGATGCGTCCATGAAGACACGGATTTGTCAGAGTCATCGGAGGGCGAGGAAGGGGCAACGACGACTTTTCCTTTATCTAATGCATGGTGGGCTTCAGTATTTAATCTCTTGCTAGCATGGGAAGATTGCACTGGCGAATGGTTAGGGGCAGCTTGGAAAATGGGGTTTAAAGGTGGAGGAGAACCCAAAGATAAGTTTGGCTAGCCACGGTGTTGGGAGACTGCTGTGTGGACAATCTCATCCCATCCATCATTTTCCAGGTCATTAGGCACTAAAGAGACATGAGGAGGCACAGGTATACCGGGGGCTTGAGGGGCTTGGAAGGGAGGCCTTTCAGGCCTCGGTTGGACTATTCCCTGTCCAATCCAATTAAATAATCCATCATGGAACAATTGGCCCAGCTCTTCAAAATCAACATCAAAATGTATTGAGAACCTAGGCCTGCTTGGGCCTTGGTTCCAGTTACCTCTACCTTTATTTCCTCGGCCATGGATTCCTCGACTGAAAAAAATCATCCTGCATATGTTAACAATTAGCAAATAGTCTTTTAAATAACTATGCATGACAACTCATTAAAAATATGAAATAGATTTGGCTCAGAATGTATCAGGCTCATGCAATCCAATCCATACAAATTGTTCTAATGTTAATCAATGAGCAGGGGGGTGGAAAAATGTTTAGGGATACATGATGGGTTTGTAATTAGCGAAAATGT
>SNQJ01S0120251.1:7956-27211 GCA_010110895.2 Picea sitchensis | reverse complement strand
TCAATTGCAAAAGACAAACACACTTAGAATTTGGGGGTATCGTTGGGCATACGAAACAAGCCATCCATATTATACGCGGTGCACAACTAAGAGGATTCCACAGTGTCATAATTCCCATAACCACACAACAATATATAACCACGATGTAACTCAAAAAGAACTTCATTCTGGGCCATTTATTAAGTCTCCTGTGAGTGACCAGGCCGCACATATTCAAGTGTATTCTACCAATGACAAAAGATGTAGTAAACATATCCAATCCAATCTTCTAATTCTCAAAACATCACCTATAGGATTCGACATGCGTGAACAACACCAAACCCCTGTGACTAATTCCAACCACTATCTGAACATCATAAGAACCATTCTAACGCCTATGTAATAGCCAACACCTCGGGACTATGGTAAGGGAAACAATAGACCAAACAAGCATGATCACGGTGTATACCCACGAACCAAAAGAGAATGACAGAGGCCCTTTCATAAAAAAACAAATTGATCCTTGACAATAGACCGACGACTGTGGCCCTTAGCAGTGCAATTGGCAATGCGGGGTTCATGCCATTATCACAGAGGTAATGGCCAAAACCATACTAACACGACTACTATACGAATCACAGGTGATCCTGTATTCGAAGTAATATGACAGAATAAACATAACATGCCCGACATACTTCTTATGTAGCTCCGGTCTGGATGGTTTATGGGTTTGCACAGTAGCAATCACAGGAAGTATGGGGCAATGACTATGGTGGAACTTCAGGGCTAAAGGCACACGCTCAATGAGGACCACTATGCTTGTGGACGGGAGGCATTTCCTCGACAGAGTTGGATAAGGTTCTAGTTAAACCCAGGAACCACGAAGACAATCACCCAGTCATCCTTTTAAAAGAAACCCTTTAACAAACGCAGTGGTAACAAAACTATCACCCAGGAATACCATGAACTCACAACAATTATACGTAGAACCATCAATTTCCATTCAAGGCCAAAACCGCACAGTTGCAACATTCAGGACAACACAAACCCATACAACTAAGCCAAAACATTTCATAACCAAAGTGAAGTCAAGAATGGCCAAAAGAGACATACATGTCAATCGAAAACCTTAAGACGAGGAATGGCCGAGTGGTTTCACCCCACTGAAAATCTAGAGCGTGAACACAATATCCAGATCAAACAATATTCCGATGAGGGTGGCGACCAATGGGATGGGTAAAGGTGACGTGCAGTAAATGCACGTCGCCTCCACCCACATCACAATTACTCCATAGTACATGCCAACGAGCCCCCCATTAACACCATTAATCAACCAATGCATCGGGAATATCAACATATTTAAATCATAACATAATCAAAGTTCCATAATTCAACCATCGACATCGTTACCTTACCAAATGCACCACCCATGCCATAACTCAAATAAATCGCTTGACAACTATACAATAGAATCATCACTAATAGAATAATCACCATAAAAATAATTGCAAGCTATTACTTCCATGAGCCACCAAGGTTCATAACATATGCATATCAGTTATCGATTGCATCAACCCATGCATAACTGTTGTATTATCTCCTTTCCAAAATGCGCCACTAGAATTTCCACCATATGCATATAAAATGTAACTTAACAATATTTCATAGCCATTTTCTTGTTAGTTAGGAGTTAACCACTATCAAAAAGAATTTTCATCCATATAGTATCGCAGAGTTAGTTCTCTTTTGTATTAGATATAGTATTTTGTTTTTCCTCAAAATGTATTTTTGTGATTTTCACTGACATTTGTTGTGCAGGTGCGAGAAGAACAAATACCATAATGAATAGCAGGTTGTAGTATCACGAAAGAACAACATCCCAAAGCTTAACTAGTGATAACCATATCCTCATCAACTGTGTAAACCCTTGTAGCTCATCATAAAAAAAAAATGGACAGACCTGATCTTCAAAATTCCAAGAGGGTCCCACCTACTAGCATTATTTAGTATTATATAATAATAGGCTTAGCAACACTTTGTGGGAAAAATTACGTTGATGTTTTCAATCGTCAACAAACTGACGACTCCACAGGGAAAAAAAAATTCAACAAATTGGAACTCAGAACTCATGGTTTCACAGACCAAGAAAAATAATATCAAGAATACGTGACTTTAATGATTATGCAACAGGGGGGGAAGTGAGCGGATTGAATGGAAAGGTGACTGGGAATTTAGGAATAAATCCTGAAAAATGTTAGGCATGAGGGGTTTTATCGTTGTATCCATAGTCATTTTCYTGTAATCTGTTCTCAACTTAAAATGGCGAACTTAGAGATTTTCTCTTAAGATCTCGATGGATGCAGAAATGGAAAGAAGAAGCGGGAAACCACCAACTCTTTCTATGACAACAGTGAAAAAAGATAAAAAAAATATAACAATTTCCAAGGCTCCTTTAGAGACGACATCATAGCAGTTGYGTAAGCTTGATTGTTATAGACTAACAATGCTTGCAGGAGTGTCACTATGGAAAACATGATCCAACATCCTAGTTCAAGCATTCTAAAAGATGATAAAGACCAAAATCTGACATAAATAATAATGCATAAATCAAAACCAACAGTAAATATAGAACCATTCAGAAGCAGAAAATAAAATTCAACTCAGAAAGTAGTAATCAAAGTGCTTTAAGAAGGAAAAAGGCACAAAATTGGAAGCAGAGCTAAACTACTAGTATACAGAAGAATACCATTAGCAAAAAKATCTTCACTCTAGCCCCTCACAATATTTCAAATGAGGACTGCTAATGGTGTAGCAAAACCATTGTCTCTGTAATCCCTTTAAAATTTYCGAGTTAGTGTCCAAGACAAAAGTAATCCGGAAATGGCCCAACACTTGAAATCCTGATGTAGCTACCAGACCCTTGACATATACGATCAAATCATCAAGATAAGCATGGAGACTGACCGATTTATCGAAAGTTGTGTGTATAGGCCTTCTCAAGGTGATACTTGTATCAAATAAGCTAGAGGGCAGGCAATTGTAAGACATAGTATCGCGATTTGTAGTGAAAGTGGTTTTGTGATAATTTTCCCCTTCCACCTTGATTTTATTGTAACCAAGGAAATCGTTAACTAAGGGCTCCAGGTATAACTATACGATTTTTTGTTGAAACATTTCCATACTGAGAGGAGGGAAAGGATTTCTTATAATTGCTTGACTGAAAGTCTGAAGACTAGTGCAGTTCCTAAAAAATTTAGGGATCTTCGAAGCAGGTTCCCACTTTGAAAACCCTTCATATTGGACTAAAAATAAAATTTTAGTCTTTAAGCAATCTCTTAACTCCCTTTGAAAGGTTGCTTTTAGTGCAGAGTTAACAAGTTTCTTCTTTTGTCTAGCTAAAAAAATAAAACAAATCATGATGAACAAGACCTGGATCAAAACCTCGAAGATCCACATTAAACCAAGCAAAAACCTTTTGAATTCCACCAAATAACCTAACATACTTCTTCTCTTCTTCCTTCTTTTATTTGTTGCCTCCAACACTTAAGGAAAATGAACTCTTGAGAGGAGCCAAGCCTTCAAGAATTTTGTTATTTTCTACAGATATAATCTCCTCAGGCTTGAGAGGTTTATTTTGAATGACAACACAACTGCTTTCATTGTTAGGGATGGATTTGCAGGGTTCTTCGTTCTTAGAAATTTATGAACGATGTAGAGGTTGGAAAGCACAATTAGGCCAGTGAGGCAAAAGCTACTGTGTAGGAGAGTCTGTGAAGACAGCTAATCGATCAGCTATAAAATTCAATTCCTTCCTAACATGAGTGATGTTAAAATATAGGATATTTGATACAAGTTCCCAAATAGCTTGAGAACATTTTTCCATCATCTTGTTGCTATGAGAGCATGTCTTACGTATCAAGTTTACAACAAGCTCAGAATTTCCAAAAACTGAAAGGTGACCACAACCAAGATTAAGGGCATTCTCAATGCCTAAGAACAAATCTTCGAACTCAACGACATCGTTTGAGAAAGAAAACTCCAACCTGTATGACATATTATGAATCTTTCCTGCAGGGGAAACCAAGATAATACTAGCCTCGTTACCCTCATTAGAATGTGAACCATCAAAGTGCATAATTCGTCCTCTAAATCAATTCTTTCCAGAGGAATATCATCCTCTTCAGCGAATATGGAATACACTCCTAGGTATTCTTCGATATAGTTTACACTAGACTGCAGAACATTCTCTATGTAGAGTGAGATTCTTCCTTCTCTAAGGACTATGCTATTCTTTCCATTTTGAGGAATGGATAGATGTGTCTCGTCGAGCGAGAGGTATCCACCTTTTAGGGCTTGCAAATCTCTCCCCAAGATAATTGAGTAATTTCTTATAGGCATATCGATCACCTGAATGTTGAGCGTTGTCTTATCTCAGGATGAGCGCATAAAACCAAGGTTACATCCTTAATCTCACCTGTGGTTGTTTGTTGTAGACTATTATAGGAGAGCATGCTTCTGGCATTTTTCGTTTGTACAAGACAAGCCTAGTTCTTCCATAATAATCTTTGACATCACACTTGGTCCCGAACCACCATCAATGAGGCAACAATAGGCAATCTTATCCATGATTTTTACAGAAATATAAAAAGGGGGATTTTTTACAGGGTATCTAAAATTATGTACACCTACTTTATTTACAGAAGAATCCTCTTCATCAACCTCTTTGGAAATATTGGCTACAACATAATCTTTTCCTTCCATCAATTGTTTCAGATGCATCTGTTGTTTAGGGACGACAACCATGTCTAAGAGGGTTGCATTTGCCTTAATGTTGGCCAATTGATTCAGGATATTTATTTGGAAGAGGGGGGAGAGGGAGTGCTTCTTTGACTTTCAGGAATTTTAGGAGCCTGGGGTGCGACAGCGGTTGAGGATGAACTCGGGCTAGAAGAACTGTGAGGAGGGTCAAATTTTCCCTTTGGGGCATAGGCTTTGTTTCTAGGGTTGATGACCATGACATCTTCTGGCTCAGCAAAATATAAGACAATGATAGTGGCTTCTAGTTGTTTACCAAATATATTGTCTCTGGCACTCTTCCTTACCTCAGATGTGGTTTCTTCGTGGTGTTCCTTGCATAAGTTACACCAACTCCAGGGCAGGATAACCTTCAGCTGGAAATTATTTTCAACTGGACTTCTAAAAAGAGGGCCATAAGAGGATGAAGCTCTAGGGGTGAGGGGGTTGACAATACCTTTCTATTGAAAAGATATCATATGGTTTTTCATGTATTGTACCAGCTGTAAGAGAGCGGACATACCTGTCTGTCTAACTGATTCTCCCTGGGGTAGACCAGTTCGTTCAAGTTGTTCCTCATACTCTAAGAAAGTGTGAAGAGCGGAACCGAGATTATAAATAGCCTTTTCTTCAAGCCTGTGATAGTAAGGAGAAGGCAATGAATTGTAGTAATGCATGAAGGCGACTTGGTTCTGGGGGCGGATAAGTTTGGGGATTTTATTATACAACTTGGTGAAATGCAAGTTAAAAGACCTGATGGTCTCAGCATCTTTGTAAGTGACGTTATTATACTCCCTTAACTTCTCAGCAGGGATTTTGGATTGCCCATAAGTGGATCAGAACCAGTAAATTAACTCCTCCCAAGTAGGCAGGATCTTAGGAGGAAGGTCAAAAAAATCAGTCGCAGCCTTTCCTTCCAAGGAATTGACAAATAAGCGCATGCAAGTGTCATTATCGTTAGCCCCTATATTATGAAAAGAATTTGAAAATTCCACTAGGTGTTCATTAGTGCTGACAGTGTTATTTCCCGAAAAACTTAGGCAAATTCTCTTTAAACTTTGGAAACGGGCAAGTAGCAGGTGCTAGGTTAAGAGGAGAGGACACATGCCATGGTGTGGTCGTGGCATCTTCTTCGAACTGAAAATGACCATACTTTTTAATGTATTTGGTGGGGTTTTTAGTATATTGGACCGGGATATGGTGGTTGTACAAGTTACCAATCACCGATGACGATGAATATTGGGAAGATGGAGCACTTACAGTGCCACCAAAGCCACCACTAGATGTCATTTTATGGATGATAGGTGAGGGAAAGAATGACGAGATGGATGAATCAGATAAAGTTCTCCTTAGAGCACTTTGTTGGGTAGATAACACAACGTTTCTCCTTCCTATTTCAGCAATAAGATTGATTTCAGGTGACAAGCCTCTTCTTCTTCTAGAAGCACGAGAATCTAAGGACATGAAAGAAAGGCCAAAACTGAAGAAAATAAAGGTTATTATTGGTTTCTGGGTTGCCTATGTCTAGCTTCCAATTGTTCTTGGACACTAATATCCCTTTCAATTGCTGCCCAAGAATGGTTAAACTCATCACGAGTCCTAGCAATGTCTAAAATAGTATGGAACGGGTTCAAAGCAATGATGGTCTGATCTTAGAGACCGGGCTCAAGATTGGGTTGCCTTACAACAAGAACATGCATTAATAGCAAACAATCCAAGAATCAAAAACATAAAAATAAAGATGTATCAATGAAAATCGAGTATGAAAATTAACCGGAGAGATATCTAAGATCTCCCTAGTATGGTCGCCAAACAAATGTTGAGGAAAAGATATGAATTGATCTTACTCAAGCATTTTCAAACTTTACTTGGATAAAGTAAAGTAGACGGGAATATCACCCTATGTCTATAGCCAACAAAAATATGTATCCTAACTCACAAGTATTAATTACAAGTGCTTAGGGTAGTTTTTTATCAACAAAAAGCTTGCTGGAAATTCACTTTTATGTATTTTTCTGAAAATATCAGTTGCTGAAAACAAATATAATAACAAAAGTAAAAACATCAATACCATAATCAAGATAAATGAGACATAAATCAATCCTTTATTTTATTCCAATTCATCAAAGAGTCATTGTCTTTACAAAACTTCACAAGAAATCTTGGACCAAAGTCAAACTTAGAAATCCCTGATGGAACATACAAAAGGACCTCTGACAGAAAACCAAAACTGAAATATAAAAGTTGGATCAACTTGCCACAGATGGTTGCCCACTCGGCTCTGCACAATATCCTTTATCAGTGATGAAAATTAATTCACAAACAGACAAGCCTACATAGACTATCAAAGATAGATCAACACCTTCGAAGAACAAGTGTCTGAATGATTTGATTTATCCCTGAATATTGTTGTATACAATAAGACCCTGCTATCACAAAAGAGAATTAGGCTATGATGAATATATGAATGAATGAAAGTTAAACTATCTCAACATAAACTCAAAGAGCAAACCTTAGCATGTTTTTTTCTTCTATCCCCCCTTGTTCCTCCCCTTAGTTCAACTTTTAACAATTTAGAATTGCTTAGAGTAGTTGAACTAACTTATTAGTTAAGCTAACATAAAGCCTTAACTAACTTTAGTTAAGGAAGGGAGGAAAAGTAATAATCATAATAGGGTCATAATTAAATAATAACTAATATGTGGGACCCCGTTGTGACTCCCCTAGTGATAACAATCATCACATCATAACATAATCCATTTGTTAAGCAAACACACCCCTTGTGTCTCCCTTCAAAACATATTTTCCTTTGATAATTTTAGCTCATAAAACTTGAAAATAAGTCAGACTAATACTCATATATCCAAAATAAGACATGTTGTCCAAAATCCATGGAGTCCACTGTCATAAAACAATAAATGACATAAAAATTAAAACCCATATTTTCCAGTCTATGAAGCAACCCTTCCTTGGTTGTTGTTTTCACCTCCTGATTTCCCTGAAATTTCTTTGAGATGGGCAGAGCCTTTAGGCTTTATCTCACTAATCACATGGGAACAATCATCCCTCATATGCATCCATGAAGACACGGATTTTTCAGAGTCATCGGAGGGTGAGGAAGGGGCAACAACATATTTTCCTTTATCTAATGCATGGTGGGCTTCAATCTTTAATATCTTGCTGGTGTGGGAAGATTGCATTGGCGAATGGTTAGGGGAAGATTGGAAAATGGGGTTTAAAGGTGGAGGAGCATGTAAAGATAATTTTGGCCAGCCACGGTGTTGGGAGACTGCTGGGTGGACAATCTCCTGCCACCCATAATTTTTCGGGACTTCAAGCACTAAAGAGACATGAGGAGGCACGAGTATACCAGGGGATTGAGGGGCTTGGAAGGGAGGCCTTTCAGGCCTCGGTTGGACTATTCCTTGTCCAATCCGATTAAAGAATCCAACATGGAACAATTGGCCCAACTCTTCATAATCAACATCAAAATGTATTTAGAACCTAGGCCTCCTTGAGCCTCGGTTCCAGTTACCTCTACCTCTGTTTCCTCGACCATGGCTTCCCTGACCGAAAATACTCATCCTGCATATGTTAACAATTATCAAATAGTCTTTTAAATAACCATGCATGAAAACTCCTTAAAAATATGAAATAGATTTGGCTCAGAATGTATCTGGCTCATGCAATCCAATCCATACAAATTGTTCTAATGTTAATCAATGAGCAGGGGGGTGGAAAAATGTTTAGGGATACATGATGGGTTTGTAATTAGCAAAAATGTGATATAATGAAAGGGAAGAGATATGGTCACTGATCAATGATAACAACAATCAACAGTAAACAAACCAATAAACCTCACTGCAATTCACACATAATTCTGCTAATTTTATCAAATCTAACACAAAATCTTCCTTAGCTGTGATCAATATCAGAACAAGGGGTGAACAAAATGAATATGGGATATGTGAGGGGTTTATAATTAGCGAAAAATGAGATAATGAAGGGGGGAAAAACGTTTATTGTTCATGATATTAATCAAGAAATCCATAACATATTTTCCGTAAGGAAAATATGCATCAACCAACAATCAGATGACTAAGTAATAATTCTTGTTCATTTGTTTAATTTCACTGTCCATTAATATCCAACACAGTGTTATTACAAAACATAAGTACTTCACACAATTTGTAAGAGGTTATGTTCCTTTTATTCTTACATTCTGCATGTTATAACAGTCAACAACAACACTCATTATGTAACCATTAACATCCACCATTCCATACATTTCCCCAATCCACGTCTGTATTTGAAAGTAGTGTTTCCCAAAAAATAATAATGGAGTCTCTATAGAGCAAATCAAGATCTGTAATGATACGTTCCCATACACATATATGCAGTAGAAAGATCAAAATAATCAAGACCCCACATGCCATGCCTGAAAGGAAATTGTCTATAAAACCAACAGTCATCATTTAGACACAGGCTATGCAAAAGCGAATTTCCGAAACCATGTAACCATGCCACTGTAAAAACAAATATCTTAGTGCGATTCAAAATTGGGCCAAACGTCCCACAAAACTGTCATCAACAGTGGTCAATTGCAAAAGACAAACACACTTAGAATTCGGGGGTATCACTGGGCATACGAAACAAGCCATCCATATTATACACGGTGCACAACTGAGACGATTCCACAGTGTCATAATTCCCATAACCACACAACAATATATAACCACGATATAACTCAAAAAAAACTCCAGTTTGCGCCATTTATTAAGTCGCATGTGAGTGACCAAGCTGCACACATTCAAGTGTATTCTACCAATGACAAAAGATGCAGTAAACATATCCAATCCAATCTTCTAATTCTCAAAACATCACCTACAGGATGTGACATGCGTGAACAACACCAAACTCCTGTGACTAATGCCAACCACTATCCGAACATCATAAGCACCATTCTAACAGTTGTATAATAACCAACACCTCGGCACTGTGGTAAGGGAAACAATAGACCAAACAAGCGTGATCACGACGTATACCCACGAACCAAAAGAAAACGATAGAGGCCCTTTCATAACAAAACAAATTGATCCTTGAAAACAGGCCAACCACTGTGACCCTTAGCAGTGCAATTGGAAATGCAGGGCTCATGCCATTATCACAAAGGTAGTGGCCAAAACCATACTAACATGACTGCTATACGAATCACGGGTGAGTCTGTATTTGAAGTAATAGGCCAGAATAAACCTAACATGCCCGACAAACTTCTTATGTAGCTTCGATCTGGATAGTTTATGGGTTTGCATAGTAGCCATCACAGGAAGGATGGGGCAGCGACTATGGTGGAACTTTGGGGCTAAAGGCATGCGCTCAATGAGGACCACGATGCTTGTGGATGGGAGGCATTTCCTTGATAGAGTTTGACAAGGTTCTAGTTAAACCCAGGAACCGCGAAGACAATCACCCAGCCATCCTTTTAAAAGAAACCCTTTAACAAACGCAGTGGTAACAAAACTATCACCCAAGAAGACCATGAAATCACAACAATTATACACAAAACCATCGATTTCCATTCAAGGCTGGAACCACACAATTGCAACACTCAGGACAACACAAACCCATACAAATGAGGCAAAAAATTTCATAACCAGAGTGAAGTCAAGAATGGCCAAAAAAGACATACCTGTCAATTGAAAACCTTAAGACGAGGAGTGGTCAAACGGTTTCACCCTGCTGAAAATCCAGAGCATGAACACAATAGCCAGATCAAACAATAGTCCGATGAGGGTGGCAGCCAATGGTAAGGGTAAAGGTGACGTGCAATAAATGCATGTCACTTCCACCCACATCACAATTACTCCATAGTACATGCCAATGAGCCCCCCATTAAGACCATTAATCAACCAATGCATCGCTAATATCAACATATTTAAACCATAACATAATCAAAGTTCCACAATTCAACCATTGGCATCGTTACCTTGCCAAATGCGCCACCCATTCCATAACTCAAATAAATCGTTTGACAACTATACAATAGAATCATCACTAATAGCATAATCACCATAAAAAAATTGCAAGCTATTACTTCCATGAGCCATCAAGGTTCATAACATATGCATATCAGCTACCGATTGCATCAACCCATGCATAATCATTGTATTATCTCCTTGCGAAAATGCGCCACTAGAATTTCCACCATATGCATATAAAATGTAACTTAACAATATTTCATAGCCATTTTCTTGTTAGTTAGGAGTTAACCACTATCAACAAGTATTTTAATCCATATAGTATCGCAGAGTTAGGTCTCTTTTGTATTAGATATAGTATTTTGTTTTTTCTCAAAATGTCTTTTTGTGATTTTCAATAACATTTGTTGTGTAGGTGTGAGAAGAACAAATACCATAATGAATAGTAGGTTGTACTATCATGAAAGAACAACATCCCAAAGCTTAACTAATGATAACCATATCCTCATGAACCGTGTAAACCCTTGTAGCTCATCATCATTAAAAAATGGGCAGACCTGATCTTCAAAAGTCCAAGAGGGTCCCACCTTCTAGCATTATTTAGTCTTATATAATAATAGGCTTAGCAAAACTTTGTGGGAGAAATTATGTTAACGTTTTCAATCATCAACGGTATTCACTAGAACCTCCTGCAGTCTTTCTAACTTGGCTTTCTTCTTACTGAGCTTTTGAACCTTCTTCCCTGTGATTTGAGTTTCTGGATTCCTCTTTCCATTCGTACTCTTATCCTTTCTTAGCATAGTAACTTCGCACTGTTGATGTTCTCTCAAAAGTTTTGCATGCAATATCTCTTCTCTTACTACTTCTGGTGTAGGTTCTCTTTTCTCCTTCATGGATAGGTTATTTAAGCCTTCTTGTGTTCTTTCAACTTCGACAGCTAAGTCTCTGGTCCTTAGTTGCTTCGACTTGTCCTCTTGTTCTTGTACTAGTTGCTCTATTTTCTCAACTATGAAGTCCCTTAATTCTTGTTTTCTCTGTTCTATGGCTTCCTCTTCTTTTTTCCTTCAGATCTGATCTTTCTCAATCCAGGTGTTTCCTAACAAAAGTACAAAAGGAGCGTTGTTCTCAACAAACTTAATGACTTCAAATTTTTCTTCAGTCGATGTTCCATGGGCAATCATAGATACATGAGTAAGTCGTCCACATAGGGTTATCATATTTCCTTTAAACAAGCCTATCCGTCCTAATGAAGGAATCACAACAAGATTTCCAAAAATTTCCCAAGTACTTTCTGGCATAATGTTCACCTGTGTTTCTTCATCCAAGACACAGTCTATGTCGAAGTCTCCTATTCATATTTCTATGCACTACTTTTTTTTTAAGATCTCTGGTAAACAGATGTCTCTGTGATCATTCAATGTTTCTTTCAGCTTTAATAACATAGTCTCTGATTCTGTTAGATTCTCTATCATATCCTTAGTTTCTTGACCTTCTTCATGGTTTGCTTGTCTCAATTTCATCTTATCAACTTTAGCAATCATTCTAGGGAAATCTAAAACCTCATGACCAATAGCTTTACAAAAAATACAAATAGGACCGGTACCAAGGCATTCTTTAGCAAGATGTCTTGGTTTTCTGTAGTTATAACACAGTGGCAATCCTCTCTTTCTCTTAAACGATCCCCAACCTTTCCTGTACTACGCACTGGGATCACAGTGATGGTCCTGCAACCTGCAAAAATTCTTTCTAGGGTCCTCCATCCACTTGTTAGTCCAAAAAATATTTATATGGATAGGAATAACATATCTTCCACTATCTCTATCAGATCTATTCATATCAAATATTCTTTGTTCTAGTTGTGCCCTATTTTTGAGACTAGGACCAAATATATCAAACATACCTAGATCCATACTTTCGAAGAAAAAAAATCCACTTATCTTACCTTTACCAGAGCACAAAGCTTTAATATCTTACCTCTTTCTTCATATCGAGCTTCCTTCTCTTAGCACAGATCTTCGTAAGTCAAGTAGAATACTGCGTACCTCAACAACAGATCTACGCACAAAGATTTATCTTTTCTTCAGTTCCCAAGAATCGTAGTTTCAGGTCTCGACAACGAAACCATTTGTTGTTTGTTGGCACAGGGGCAGACCCAGGGTTCAATGTTTCAACAACGCACCAACAAAACCCTAACTACCGGCCCTTTCAGCAACACTTGCGAAGCAGATGAAGTCTCACCCGAGGTAGAGGTAGGGGGGTTGCAGGTCTCAGGTGTCTACAACCTAGCTGGGACACAGATCTTTGATCACAATACTTAAAAGAGCACTTAGCAATTAACATTCATTAGTATTTTAACCCTTATTCACATCGCAGGTTAAACCCTTATGACAGAACAACACAGTATTACTCAATATCTAAGCATATCTAACCATTAGTACATAACATCAGAGTAGATCTAGAAATCATTCATACATAAAGCACTTGAGCATCAATGGATTAAGCAATAAAATGCATAAACAACATATCACAAAGAACATTGAGACAGGATATACGTGGTTCACCCCAGTGTGGGGCTACGTCCACCAACTCTTCTTCTTCTTTATTAGTCTCCTTGAATTTTCTTACATGCACAGAGCCACAAAGCCAAATCCGCATAGGATAGGAGATCTGTGCACACCTCGCCAGATCCTCCTTCCCTGAGTTAGTTCCAAGCACAGATCCTTTACATAGTTTGTGCACAAATCGCTTACAAAACACTTGCACTTAGCTATGCAAGCCTTAACACATATTCTTGCACATAGCTAACATTAGCACTAAGCCATCGGCCTACTAGGTCTCTTTATTACATCGCCTAGCTACTTATTTGTACATTAAAAAGGGTCCTAAACATGGGCAAACCCATGGGCCGACATCCCATACCCGTTACATAAACCCTAAAACCCAAAAAGCCCACAAAAAGGGTGATATCCCACGATCTCCACTTTGCCTAGGTGCTCCGTCTTCGACCAGCCTATCGAAGTCTAAAAAATGATCAAACACGACCAATGTTTGCACAAAAATAGGTCGATGGCCAACATCAACTATCTACAGAGACTCTATTTTTTGATGACTATAGTTTTGAATCTAACGGATGAATATTATAATTTCTAGATTTTTTTGAAGTTGACCAATATGAAAAAGTTGCATATTTTAAACACATGTCCCCCCCCCCATGTATCTATCTTAATTTTTACTTAAAACTAAAATCTAAAAATACCCTTTTGAAGAGAACAGTTTAAGGATTTTGAATATAAATTTTCCACAGTGTATTTTTAGAGATATGGATTTTTCATTTCACTGAATCATAATGTCACCTTAAAATATTACGCTGTGATTTTTTTATAAAATTAAATAAAATTAGATAAAAACAATGAAAATGAAAACAAATTATATCCAATGAAAGTAGATTCAATTTTAGAAATGTTGGAATCAATTCTGAAACTAAATTCTAAGTATTTGCAGGAGTCTACTACCTGCAAACAGTCCCATTTGTAGGTTTTGGTCGAAATATGCTTTCAGCTAAAAAGTATTTTGTTCGGTTGAAACCTATTTTTTAACTGAATCCGTTAAAAATAAATGGATTCTTAACCTTTTGGTTGAAAATTAGTTTTTTTGGTCGAAAGGTGGGTGAGATAATTTCATTGGCCGAAAAAAAATGAAGGGACACGTCATTTGGTTTCGGTTGGCACAAAATCATATAAATACACTTTCGGTCGAACCTTTTTAACACCCCATCAATATTGTAATGGTTACAATGGCTGCTAGAATCCTTGCACTCATGTGCAATGGTTATCATCTTCTTATCCTTTCCCCCTTTCCACTTGTTCTTCCCTTCCTTGGAAGCTTCCTGGTGCTATTTCTGATTGGAGCTGCTTGGATTCCCATTCTTGTGGGCTATGTTTCCCAGATATTGTTTATGTACCCTTGCTTCTACCTAAACTAGTTCTATCAGATCCATCGTTCCTCTATATACCTGTTAGGGTAGAATTGGGACTTGATGAGGGTTTTGAAGTCCTTTCATCTAGTTGTTGGCAAATCACCCTCCAACCTAAGTGTTTCTATATGGATTTTCGTCCAGGTTAAATCATGACCCTCTAACTTCAATCTAGCAAATGATATCTTTTGTTCTTCATCTATATGGTGAACGTTGAAATAAAATTGTAGTTGTTGCAACCAATGATTCAGTTTTAATGCATCAATCTCACCTTGGTATGACTTTATGTCCACTTTTTCTCTCATATTGAATAAATACTATGAAGGTTTTATGGTACTACTGGAACTCGACTACTCTTTCTAGGGTCTTTTCCATGACTCATTTTCTGGGTCTTCGTTATCCCCCAATTTCCATCTGATCTGGTCTCTAAGTTTGATCCTCCAACTTCTCCAAATGGTCTGAGATTTATTTCTATATCCTCCACGAGGAGGGACATATTACGAGATGTGTCAACAAATTTATCTTACAACCTCGCAAATCTCTCCTCTACTGGATATCAAGTGTTGTTATGAACATACTTGTAGGCCATGGCTAATGTTCTATGACTTTCTTCTTAAACCGATTCTTGGATCCCTGCAAGCTTCGACAAATACCCAAGAAAACCTGCTCTGATACCAATATGATCTGTAAAATACCATGGATATTCCACTAGACAATTAATCATAATATATCTAATAAAATACTAAAATCTTTACTATGAAGGTCAATTTTCTTTAGATCTCAGATTCTTTAATTACTATTTTTTTGCTTAAAATGTATGAAATAGATGAAACGCAAAAAATAGAGAACATAAATAAATAATCATACACCATCCATGAATAAACACTAGATATAACCTGGGAAACCCAATACAGGAGAAAACACAACTACAAGGTGAGGTTGCTCTACTCTCTTTTCTTCAAATGCAAGTACAAAGAAAGAGACACTCTATATGTAGTTGCCTTTGTCACTATGACCTTTATGGCTACTACAAAATCTATCCTCCTCTATTATTCTCTCAAAATACCACTCCTAGGTTCTTTGTGCAACCATGGAACAAATACAATGCTAAAGGATGGAGCTCCTTCTTCTCCTAGCGACCTGATATTTAACATGCCTTGATAACCATCTAGGGGTCGGGTTTTGAATTCCTCAACCCTCAATTGTCATAAGGGTTTGGAACTTCTAGAATATTCTTGAAAATGCATCCATGTCTAACCCCATATGTGTGAGTAATGGGGGATGACGTGGAATCCATTCGTACCATGGCGGTCAACACGGTAGGTCAACTTGTGAGAGGCATAAATTTTTCATACAAGCTCTGATTGACATGATGCTTTCACCGTTGGAAAGGTATCGATGTTTATATTATTGTCAAGGGGTATAAGCGAGAGAAGAGAATTATTTTTCCCTTAAAATTTTCGTTTTATGCCTCAAAATGGATACGAAAGGTTTCAAACCTCAATTTTTCGAATTGGGACCTGCGATTAAAATGACCCTATAAGTTGATTCCTCCAATTGTTTCCACTCTCAAAGCATCGAGATAGATGGAAAATAATATAATGATCTAATATGGATCATAAAGTCACTTAAATATCAAGCAGGATTTACACCCTTGTATGGTTGATTATTTAAGTGAATTTCATAGATATTTTGTTAATAGGAACATTTGTAACTCACAACCGATCCATCAAGTGAATCAAAAGGACTTGCATGCACAAGTGAAAAAATAAACTTTGTAGATAGTGAAGTTCATTTCAAGAATGAGATACCATTACAACCCAAATTTGAATTGCAATCTAATACATATCTTCCATTCCAAATTCAAGATCAATTTTCCTTTTTTTGCCAAAGAATTCAAAAACTTTCAGTGATTAACCCATAATTACACTCATCAAATCCATTCCTTAGTGGTTGTGCATGAATTACCTCAACATAGACAAGATCAAAGAATTTTGACTTAGATTGAAGAAGAATCCCACTTAGGTAGCCTTACATATTCGATCTCTCAATCTATCCAAGAAATTATAGAGCATGTAGATCAAATTCCACCTAATCCTACTCCATAGAAACCCAAAGACTCTGATTTGGAATCTTCCCATGTGGATAGTTTATTACATAATATTCTCATAGGAAACATGATTGGAAATCAACCTACCTAGTTGGCTCTAGATGGATTAAATATGTTAGGTCCTATCCCTAATCTATCAAAGAATCCAGATAGATTACTACCAAAGTTCAATATGGATAAATCAAGTCTTACAGGGTATCACATAAAGAAGCTTATTCAAGATACGTAATTTCTTGATGTGAGGCATGGAGATGTAGTATGTTTCTTATTTCCTTATACTTACAAAAATAAAGCATTTACTTGATATTCTAATTTAGTTAGTGAATCTATCACAAGCTAGGCGAATTTTGAAAATACCTTCATGGAAAAGTTTGGTGATGAAAGGACACATGTGGCTTTGTTATTACAATTATCAAGAATGAAAATGGAATTGAAATAAAGGATAAAGGATTTTAATTGGCGTTTCACCACTCCACAAAATAAAATCCTATCAATTTCTAGACCAACATAAAATATATTAGTGGAGTTATACTCCATATCCATTCCATTGTCTATTATCATGTTCATCAAGAGAGATGACAAGGACACATTAGTTAGTGATTTCAAGGAAATCATAAAGTTGAGAAATACATATTGATCTTAAAGGGAGATGTATATTCAACACACAAGAATAACATTCCCAATGCAAATCAAAAGAAAACATTATCACTAATAAAGCCTAATGATAAATCTAAGAAGAAAGATTCAACTATAGATATGGAAAGATTGTAGTGGGTGAGTTAGAAAATGTCTATTGACATTGTTGGTTTACCTTTCAGTCCTTTCCAAATGAAGGAAATAGTTGTTTCTAAGACATAAGAGACATAAAGGGTGAGGAACACACAAATGGGAGAAAACCACAAAATTCTTTCTTATATATCAAAGACTAGATTCATTGGAAGCACCAACTTCCCAATTCTCTAGCTGCAACAAGAAGGAGGCTACAACCCCATATTTACATGATCCAACCTAAAGGAATCTTAAAATACTTGAATTCTCTGGCTCCAGCCAAAAGTAGGCTACAACCCCATGATTCTGATGATCCAACCCGAAGGAAGCTGCAAATCCATGAGTTCTCTGACACCAACCGGAAGGAGGCTACAACCCCCTTTCCTTTCCCTGTCATGTCGCCCTGAAATATAAGTGTAGAACAAACTATCACTACCACAATCACTACCACTATTACTGTCACTGCCACATCAACCTATAACCTATCAACCTTCCACTGTATCCAACATGTCACAGTCACCAACCTTTCACTATCACCAACCTGTCACTGTCACTGATACAAAACCAGATCCTCGATCACCAAGAAAACCTCTCAACCAGATGCTAAAACATCACCAAAACATGCCTCTACCAATCATGTACCAAGCTCACCAACATATCATCACAAGATATGTATCTCAACCATTTACCAAAATTGTACCATACAATGTGCCAAACCTGGGAATCAACAACTTAGCACTAGTGTTTCTCCTCATTTTTGTCTTGTAATCATGGGACAAAGACATGTTGTCTAGCGGGGCCTCATGTGATGATCATGTTGGCACAGGGGCAGACCCAGGGTTTAGTTCTAATAGCGCACCAACATGCCCTAACTACTCGCCCTTTCGACAACACCTGTAAAGAAGATGCAGTCTCACCCGAAGTAGCTATAGGGGGTTGTAGGACACAGGTGTCTACAACCAAAGGAAATGCAAAGTGGGTTCAGGGAAACAAACTCACACATATCTATTTATTCGTTAGCTTTCTTAAGCCTACTGCACAAACTATATCTCATATCTAACACAATATTGCATTAATAGTGTATCAGAGGTTAGAAGAACATAACATCAATCACACATAACAACAGGATATACATGGTTCACCCTCTTCCTAGGGCTACGTCCACAGAATTGGGCTTTATAATATATTAGATGAAAGCATATAGTTCTATTTTCACTTGGCTTGCATATATCTCTCTTTCTTTCTCTTCTCCTCTCTCCCCTCCCTGCGCACCCAGCTGCAGGTTTGATCTTCGCACCCAACTGAATATCTTACAACACAGACTTCTCCCACTACACAATACTTCTCTCTCTATAATAACAAAAATCACTCATCATACATAATCTCTCTATCTCTCTTTTTCTCTCTCTCTCTCCCCAGGTCGTCTTGACCTTTATTTACACATTGCAATGATTCTCAGACATCCTTAGGCCGAAACCTAGGTGTCAAAACCCTAAGTACCAAAACCCTAGGTGTCTAAAACCCTAGGCCAACTTGACCCACGTTTTCAGGGCTTCACTAGGTTGTCTTTCCTTCTTTCTTGCGAGGTGCTCCAAAGCATCTATTGGTGGATTTTTATTCTTGCTGAGTCATCCATGATCCATCTTCCTTGTT